>JAGXJF010004605.1:0-10505 GCA_019208055.1 Stipa capillata
GATGAGCCCTCCTCCCCCCAGCATCTCCTCCTCCTCGTCGCCCTCCCTTCCCATCACCAAACCTAGCGGGTCCCACCCCACGACGCCGCCGGTCTCCGAGAACAGCGGGTCGAGCCCTTCATCCTCCTCTCCTCCTCCTCAACAGTGTCGGTCGGCGGCCACGGCGAGGTGATGGGGTCGGGAGTCAAGGATGGTACCGTGCCGATAGCGACCGCATCTGATGGCGGCGGCGGAGAAGGGTTAGGAGGAGGAGGAGATGGGTTTGGCGCTAGGGTTTTGTCCTCCGATGGCGGCGGCGGCGAGGATGGTGGAGCTGGAGGTGGGGAGACGGCGGGAGTGGTGGTCGTGGTTTGGGAGGATCTCCTGGGGCGCTTGAGGTGGTGAGGAGGGATGCGGCAACGGGGGAGGTTCAGGAAGGGCGAGGAGGCCGAGCACAGGGGTGAGCGGGGGGTGTTTTTTTTCTCAAGCTGCGTTTGGGGGAGTTTGATCAGGGTTTGATCTGACGGATCGACGGGAAAAAAGGAGACAAAACATTGCAAGGCTCTGCTCCGTTGGATAGATGTGATCCAACGGGGGGAGCAAAATGGGGTGGCTTTAAAAAGAATTAACTCGTCCTTTTAATAGTAGTGGTAGATTGATAAGACAAAATTAACAACTTTTGCATCTTCGTTTTGCATTTTAACAACATGGCGCACCAAATAATGCTCCTCAATCCCAGAACCAAGCTGACACAATGCTTGGTACCACCTAAATTGACACCATATGCTCCAAAGGACTAAAAACAATCCCTTTTGGTATCTGACACAATAAGCTAGATAATATCCAGAAAGAGTTGCAAAGTCCTCTAATTACTGTTAATTAGAGTATTCATTCATCAATCAGTAGCGCAGAAATACCGCCATGGATCAACATCGTTAGGCACAGGGCAAGCAATCGGAACCCTAATACCAATTTGGACTCAATTAATCAACCCCAATCACCAATCAACAAAATCACTAAAGTTTACAGCTAACCAAATGCATGTTCACTAAAACCAATTTTGACTCAATTAATCTGCTGCAGTATTTAATCCCAACAAAGAACTGTAGCCAAATTTAAGATACAAAAATACTACCATTCGCCCAAAAACCACAAGTAGAATCTATATCTGCGGAAGGTGGAGAAGGTGCAGGGCCTGGGGCATCGAGATGGGAATAACTTTAAATGTAAGTACATACCTTGAAAGCAATGCCAAGGAAAAATGTTGATATCACCACACCTGGACCAGCAAGTAACACCATTTGTGTCATGCATTTCTGCAAAATAAACATTTTAGCATACCTTGCAACTGTAGTGCTATATCACAACAGTTGACAGGGGAAGATACGAAATATAGCACTACTAAAAGCACCAATGTTAGAGATATTGCAAAAATATAGTGGATTGTGATTCTTAAAGATGGCCTGCGTTGAGGGTTGTATTAAGCATCAGCTTATGTCACTAACTGGATTGGAAGAACTGAGAGGAAAATCAGTACGGGCTAGGGCAAACAATTTGCAGTAAAAAGACAGATTCTCAAGGAGCAGAACAACAGAACATTTAGGCAAGGGTGGAACTATACCAAGGAGCAAGAGACGTCTTGTGCTTTATCTTTGACGTCTGCTTACAACACATAAATATTCTCTAGGCTCTATAGCTCCAATTTTCATGCTTCTAAAAAACTAATTATTGGTAACTTTTCCAAACATGAGAATGCAAAGAACAAATATTCTTAATAACTTTGAAAATAAACTAACATATATGGTTGACATATACGATTTATCAATGCAAGCTAAATACCTACTTCGTGCTTCTTCTTTGAGTTCATGCCTTGAACAAGAATAGTACCAATTGATGCTACATGCAAATCAGTTAGAAACTGCAAGTATTCAAGAAAAGCTGAGTCAGGAATAAACCAATGGTGAAGATAGGTACTTTTATTGAATAGATAACTCCACGTGTAAACCATGCAATCTGAAAACGGTAATGCAAACTAATATCAGTAAAAGAAGCCCATGCACTGAATGCACTGTTCAGCTGAAATTAAGCAACAGAATTGCACTGTAGCATGAACAGAAAATTTGTACATAAACACAAATGTGCTTAAATATAATACACTTCACTACTTCTACTGCTGCTCGCCCATAAAAATGCTTGCATGAGCAACACTAACTTAATCTAAGAGATGCAGAAAACATACTGATTGTGGTGATTTTTGCTCCAGGGAAGAACAAGCGACCTAGCAGTAAGTATAAATTCTTGTAGTGAATTTGGGCGATGGTCCTCTGAAACAATATATACTTTGAATAAGCTGAACTAGTCCAAACAATTGAAAGGAAGCACGCATGGAGCCCGAATACATCGCATCATCGTCTAGTGATTTGCTTTCACCATGTTCTTCTTAGTTTTTTTTTCCATTTTCCGCATTATACACCGTTTGGTCGCTTGATGTAGTCAGTAATTGGGACCCTTCCTAAAATAAATGACAAAAAAATGTTGTAACTTCTCCAAAAAAAGAACAACAAACATACTCATCAAACATTTCACTAAAGAATGGTCTTTTAAAGTATTGCAAGTAAGCGGCGTTACCTTGATCCAGCACACATCAAAGATTGAATTGTTGTGAGCAACGCAATCAGAAACCCTCGTTTCAGCTGTAGAGCACGATTTTAGATTGGAACAAATCCCACCGGCCACCCAATTCGATCCCAAAACACCCAAGCCTTTGATACTGGAGAACAGAAGAAAACGAAGGGGGATTTTGGGTCCGTGTGTACGGTAGGCTCACCTTGTAGAATTAGATGGCCAAAGGGATGGCGGGATTGACGGAGATGACCCCGCTGCCGTGGCTGCCGGGGTCGGAGGCGAGGTCGGAGATGTATGGGAGCCACGTCGCGAAGGCATGGGAGGTGCACCCTGCCGCCACCGATGAGAAGGAGGCGACAGCGGAGGCTGCGGGCTTCGGGAGGCGCGCCTTGACGAACGCGGGCACCGACGCCAGCGCCGAGCCACCGCAAGCGCGGAGCATCACATCGCTCGTGTTCGCATTGGTGCGATCGTGCACTTCTCCTCTTACCCACTCTCTCGGTCTCCCTCACCACAGCACCCCATCCTCCCGCTGCCTCACCAGCCCCGGAGGCCGACATCTCCTCCTCGTCGCCCCGCTCGTCCGCTCTCCCCCTCCTCTTCTAGTCGAGCTCCACGCGGCCAACGCCCCCGAGCTCGCCCCCGCTCACTGCCCGCGCCGCCACCGAGCTCCCGTCACTCGGATCTAGCCTCCCTGGACGGTGGCCGCCAGCGGATCTGGCCTCCCCTGCTGCCGCAGTAAGCGGATCCGGTCGGGGCGTGAGGCGCGGGGCGTAGGGAGAAGGAGGCTGGCGGGGGGCGCACGGCGGCGGCGGAGCCGTGTGGAGCACAGGGACGGGCGTGGGTGACACGCGAGGAGGCGGGCTGGGGGGCGCGCGTGGACGTAGACCACAGGGCCGGGGGAGGGGAAGCGGTTGCCAGTGGTGGGCGCGGGGAGAAAGAGGCTTGCGGGGAGCGGCCGGGAGAAGGAGGCTTGCGGGGGGCGGCGGTGAGAGGCTTGCCTATGTGTGGGGTGCGGGGCAGCGCGCGATCAGCCAACGAATTGTGTGGAAAAGGCGGGAGTGAAACACCACAGAAACATGCTCCGTTCAATGGCTTAGATCCGACAATATAGCAGTCTTTTGTGTGTTTGTGTGTACAGAAAACAGGGTGGCTTTAAAAAAACAAAAGTCGTGCTTTTAATAGTAGTGGTAGATTTAGTGAGATAAAAGCGTGTATAATGTTATCCTTCAATGTCATTTAGGGTGTGTTTAGAAAAGCTCCACTCTATCTTAACTTCACTTCACCTTTAAACTCTGGAGCTATAAAAATATGTTCGGCTAATAAATTAGATCTAGATCTAGATTATAGAAAGATTGTTGTTGTCGGGACCCGGAACCGTACCTGTCTCATGAACGACACATCGTCAAAGACCGAGCAACCGCTTAAGGTGGATACACGTTACCTTGTGTGCATACGCCGTTAAGGGTCCGACACCGAACCAGCACTGCATACGAACTCCACCTGACCACCTGTGTCGTATGTCTCACTGCTGGTACAGCCGGTCAGAAACGAATATCATTCAATGAGCCAAACATAGTTCCGAAGCCCTGTAGTGGGTTAGTACTCAGCTCCCGCGACGAGAATCACAATCACAAGAGGAGCCCGACGTCTGTGTCCACACCCTAACCCAATCGGCCTTAGCCCAAATGGTGGGTCACCCGAAGGCCCGACACTGACGTCCACACCCTGCCCAGCCGGCAGTCGCATCACAGCTGACGGGTCACTCAACCTGTGATCACGAACCTCATACAGAAGATTCGTACCAGCTCACTGCCGTCTCTTCGCACACTTCAATCATACACACACTGTGCACGAAGAGCCGTAGTAAACAACTTTGCATATCATTACACGAACTCTACAGGGAGGATTACCAGATAATAGTTCACATCCATTACTTTTGGGCAAATACTTAACTTACACACAATTGGCTCGAAGGCCTTAAGTGCGAGAAATAAACATCGGAAACATGCAGTTTACCCTGAGATACAAGCTAGTATCTCCAAAAGGACCCCAAAGTACCCTACATTAGTCCACAGGTTCAAAAAGCTGAAGAGGCAACCAACTCAAGCATCTTCAGGGAAATAGTCACCGAGGGAGGGTTCACCTGTTCCTAAGCATGCAACAACAACTACCAATGAGTACAAACGTACTCGCAAGACTTAGTAGTGCTTGGACACGATATTCTCATGAAGTTAACAGGAAAAAGATCATCATCCCTCCCATGCTAGTGGGTTGAGCAACATCCAAATAATGTAAGTTTTCTATGATACATAACCAAAATAACATCAATGGGTGGATAAACCTAAAATTGACCAATCAACATGATATACAGCATAGAGTCATAAGTTGGGTCAACAGATCACCATCATCCAGATCAATTCACTAAAAGAGACCCTGATTGGTCGATGACCCCATAAAGATTCTCTTGGTCTGGCTCATGAGGATAGCTAGTCCACCATGAGCGGGCCCCAACCAGACATCAACTATGGTCCCTGACACAACCAGCTGCCTCGCGGCTTTTCAGGGAACATCGAGGGAGGGTTCACGTACTGTACCTCCAGAAAACTCGACGTAGGGCTCGAGCGACCCCAACAATGTACAGACGCCCTCCCAACCATGCTCCCTCATCTCTCATCTTACTCATTAAGGGTTCCCAGTTGATTAATAGTCAAGTTAAACCTCAACACGATAGTGGCATCATAACACATAGAACTAGAAAGTAAGTTATAACATGGAGTGCGATAATAAAGTAATGTCAATAAAAATAGCATGGCAATGTCGCAAGCTCAGCTTGCCTGGACTGGGGAGTTCCTCGGATTCCTGGAAGTCAGGTTGCTGAGGCTCCACTCCCTCGTCGACGGTTTCTAGGGTTTTGCAAAACGACGATGAAAGAACGGAAATAAATAAATAAGCATTCTATATGACATTACATGAATTTTGTATGAGATGCACACAATAGCTAAACACTTGTAGTTAGAAAACAGTTATAAACAAGTTCTGGTCCTTGAGGCGAAAATCGGAAACTAGGGTTTCCCCGATTTTTCGTCGACCGATTAGAGATTAATTGACCATCTTTATTGATTAATTGATATTTTGGACATCAAAATAATATGGAGTTATTTTTCAATGATAGGTACTGCTATACTGGTCATGTTGGTAATTTTCATAATTTTTGAGCAATAGATGAATTTATAGGAATTTATACAAATTTTAATGTATTTTAATTTATTCTAGAAATTTCCAGCACAAATCTATGGTCAAAATTATTTTAATGGATACTACAAGTTGCACTGATTCCAAATATAAATTTTTCATATTTTTCTGAGTTCATATGAATTTTTGGTGAATTTTCTAAGTTTTCAGCATTTTTAAATCCTTTTTCTGAATTTTCTAAATATCAAAAATAAATCTAAAAACTTTTTATACCTAGGTCCAGCTAGCCTAAGTCTATGACAGTGGGCCCTAGGGTTTTTATTTTCTTTTTCTTTATTTTTATTATTATTTTTTCCTTTTGGGTCTCGGGTTGGGCCCGGGGAAGCGGGGGAAGCGGGCCGGCCGGTGCTGCCGACCCTACGGGCTGCGCGGGGAGGCGGGGCCGGGCCGTGGGCCTTGCTGGGCCGACGGGAGGGGGAGAGGGCGCGGCGGCGGGGCTCACCGAGCGGCGGCGGCGAGGCGACAGGGCGGCCGGAGGCGGGAAGACGGGGGCGACGTCGGCGGGCGGCGCCGGCGGGGAGGCGGCTCACCGGGAGGAGAGGGTGAAGGCGGTGGGGCGGCGCCGAACGCGGAGGAGAAGGCGGCGGCGAGCTCGTCCGGTGGTGGCGGCGAGCGGGGCAGCCGGGGGAGACGGCGGGTGCGCGCGAGCGAGGTGGGGAGAATGGGGGAGAAGAGAGGAGGGAGGCCAGGGGCGCGGGAAGGTGGCGCGGCGGCGGCATAGGCGCAGGCGCCGTGGCGGGCGGGGAGGAGCGGGGCGGCCGGGGGCCCCCGGGATAGCGAACACGCGCGCGACACGTGGCGCGCGGAGGCGAGCGGGCGAGCAGCGCGCGCTGCGGGGCCGCCGCGTGGCGAGCGGGGAGCGGGACAGGCGCGGGAGGCGAGATGCCGGGCAGTGCCGCGTGGCGCGGGAGACGAGGCGGCCTGAGCTGGTGTCAGCAAAATTAATTTAAATTTTTTTAATTAAAACCGGATGTTACAGTTGTAGAAAGTTTAGACTATCTTTTATTTTTCTTTTATTTTTATTTTATTTTTCCTCATGACCTGGTAATGCTATCCCTATATTGCTAGCTGTATCGATCGGTTTGCTTGTCTTTATTTTTTCACTGTGCATCACGCGTAAGGCAAAATAAAGTGTCTTTCTCTTTTTTCCCATTTTGCTCGTGCACACGGAGGCTGATGGCTCATTCTAGCGCCTGCACGCGAAGGCCATGGCTCAATCACGTCATGATCGTTACATGTATAATTGATCAACGTGAAAAGGGCAACAAGGCAAATAATTAAAGAATATCGTACGATCAACAGTCAGTAACTATCTTTAACCATGGATATACATATATTGTGTTCACGACTCGATCCGCTGATGGTACGGTAGAAATATTTGTTTATCACTAAACATATTGTATTATTTTGAAACGAATAAAATACATGATATACTGACATGTCACCAGGAATGAGTCCACGTGCAAAACATTCGACTAATATAATTTAAACATGAAAAATAGTTCTCCTGATATGTACAAGTATAGTATCTTATTTGTGTGTGTAAAGAAACTATTAAAAAATAAGTAACCATGCACGCTCTTTAGAAAAAGCTAATATATATTAAATCAAGCGTATTTCGAGCACCCAAAAAAATGAGCCCACAAATACTGACCATTGTAGAGTGATTAGATGAGATTAGAGATTTCGCACAGCTCACATTGAAAGTATCCCATCCTAATTTGTACTTTTCATATTAAAATATATTAAGAGAGCACCCAAAGCTCTAAGGATATGTACAAAGAGATGACATCGGTGGTCTGTAAGAGATGTCACATAGGATTTTCTGTAAGGTGGAATGGAGGGAAGGAACCGAGAGAATATTCTACAAACAGTAAATAAGATTCTTATAGACGGCTTATAGACAGTGTTATTGCTACTGTATGTAAGTTGTCTATATCTCATACTTATAACTAGTGGGGTCTTATGCAAACAACCTTACAGAAAATGTTACTAATCAGACTTTCTATTTTCTTCATTCGTTTCTTGTTTCCAATTAACCTGTAGACATGCAAACACTTAAACAAAGGCTGTTAAGGTGTTAGTAAAAGAAATATGGAAATGCAATATTGATGTAGAAGGTTAACCTTAAGGAACCAAAAACTAATTTTGATTCTCAAAAGGGATCAAAGCAAACCTACTGGAATCATGACTTTTAGTTAGTAATAGGCAGCCTTTTGAATCAAGGCAACAACAAATATTCGAAGTATCGGTGGGGGTCTAGCGAGGGGCTCCGAGAGGAGCACAACGGGCTTGTAGACGGTGCCAATGGTCTCGGTCAAGGGGCTGAGCCTGGACCTAGGGTTCACGGTGGCGGTGTGAGCTAGAATGGAGAGACACCACGACGGCAGGGAGGTAAGAGCGTGGAGGAAGAAGAGCCAGAGGGCGAGGCCAGTGGAGCCGTTGCTGGTGGCGGTGGCTCATTGTGTGGGCGTCAACGCACGAGCGATTGGAGTCGCACGAGAGAAGGAGGCCTGGATGAGGGAAGCGGCGGCTGAATTGGGGAGAGCGTGATGGAGAGAGGGAACCGGTTAGGGTTAGCCCTTTTATCACCTGCATAGAAATACAATGATAATTTCTGAAAAACTGAGATATATTAGTGACTCGTAGAATCATATATGGTGGGTGGTGGAACCCAGAAATGAAAATTCTTGGGGTGGCCAGAGTTCCATTATACATGGTATCTGACGATGAATAGTACAGTATCCCGTATATTAGGAAGTATCTGATATACGATCCTCTGGATTACCGAAGTATACCCCGTATCCGGTAAGGATCCCAGGACGATAAGGTAACCTCTAAGAAGGAGGAAAGATATCCCTTAAACTAGGAAGTTCATCCCAATGTTTAAGGAAGCCAGAGTCCTACTCGGACGTAAGTCCATGTATGGTACGACTAGATGAACCCCCATAAAAGGGTCAGCAGTCCCATAGGGGGGGACAGGTCAAGTTAGATCGACAAGGGAGGTTAGATCATGAAGCCCCATCACCTCAAAGGAGTCGAGAGTAGCGGAATTAGCCGGATTAGTCTACGATTAGGCCTAGGATAACCACTAACTTCCAGATTCCCTTGTAAGACGTTTCTCCATTGAATATATACGAATAGGACGTAGGATTGTTATCCTGAGGGAGGCCCGAACCTGTATAAAAAGAGTGTTTTCCTTGCCATTATACCTCTGGCCTTGTGCCCTAGTGGTCCCTATCCCTCATACATACACATTCCACGAATACCGTAAGATCGGCGGTTTACCGATCGTCGACAGTATCACATTAAGGTTAATAACAAATATCAGTTGGCATGCTTGGGTCCTATAGACAATGTTAACCACAAGACCTAGAGTGAGACGGACGAGTCAAGTAGTGCCTCTTTACTGACATATCTTCTTGGAACGTGTGTACAGTAGCGTCTGGGGAAGCGTTAAGTCGCTCGCCCAGGGGAGCGTTAAACCTTGAATTCTACTTGGAGATGCATCATGCTCCAGCCCTTTAAAAAGTATGCTATAATGACGAGGTGTGTAGTTCGTGCTGGGCTGACTACGAAGGTTGAAATATGGCACATGGGAAGGGAGAAATGACTCAAAACCTTAGACCTGGCCTCACTAATAGGAGTGTGATGGGTTTGTATCCGGCATAAAGGTTAAGTACCACTTGTGGGTAAAGTAGCGCACCTCTGTAGAGTGTATTGAAGTGTGGCGTTGTCACGCCTTGTTCTAGGTATGAACTGCGAACGCGGCAAGAAAATAAATATCGAAGGTTTTAACAACCCATGAAAGCCTTCTGAGCATAGAGAATTGTTTAAAGTAAAAACCTGACTTTTATTCCTGAAATGTTATTGAAAATGTCATTATTTCCTTGGGGACTATTTTCCTTGTAGTAATAGTGCATATCGAAAACTTGCTGCTCTTCATAAACCTGTTGAATACCATCTGTACTCATCCACTACATAAAACATATTTTGTTAGGATCTAAGTCAGTAAAGTTTGAGTTCGAGAATACTGAACCCCCAAAGGAAAAGGAGGGGCTAGACCTGTCAGAAGAAGTCAAAGAAATTAACTACCATGTCGACTATGGAGAGCAGGATGACATGAAGCCAAACTAGTAGAAGCTTAGTGTGGAATGGTCAAGAAAAGCCATAGTAGACTCTGTTTTATATGGTTTTATACGCCTATCTTCAAATGGCATGGAGGGTATTACAACCAGTTACTTGTCTATACCATTGTACATGCCTTAATATGGCCAGTGACACATCACCAATGCTATAATTGGGAAAAGTGCGGATTTTGTTGGGTTAGTGGAAGAGAGAGGGGCTGTGGCTTTAATTGCTAGGAATTAGTGTGTTGTGTGAATGAAGGCATTTTATTTCTAAGGCCGACCATTGTTGGAAGAAGTAAAGAGGGTCTCTAGTTTTGCTGGGTGATTAAGATGGTCACTTTTTTTAACTAAGAAGACAATTAATAGAGTGAGGAGAGAAGCTTGTTTTCACATAGAGAAAACATGGCTAAGAAAAGGCTCATAGCATAATAGAATCATGAAATACAAGGCAGAGTAATATTAGATGTAATAGCTTTAGCCATCTCTACCATTTTATTATTGTCTTTTGTGGTATCT
>JAGXJF010004606.1:0-113415 GCA_019208055.1 Stipa capillata
TTTCATACTCTAGGCTCAACTCGTAACGTCGCATTACACGTCGGGAAAAACAGGCGAATCACCAAAGACACGGTGCGAGAGAACCGTTTAGAACCAAAATGTCATTCAAGCAATATTGTTAAAAAACCATGCACTGACCTCAGAAGGGTTGTTAGGGTTTCAAAATGTCAATGGAATTAAATCACATGAGGTAAAGTGTTTTTACATGCAGGAAAAAACTAGAGTTTGCGTGATTTGGATCATATTAGCGTTTACTATGTTTGCATATAGGGGTTGGGTTCCAGAGGGGTATTCATTCATGTTGCAGAGATTTTTATGAGACCTATTTAGGAAATTCGTTAGAGCAAGACTAACGACCTATTGGTATAAATATGAAGGATGCGTGTTATGTATATACATTATGCGGCAGCTTGAACTTAACATGGCATGACGTGGGTTTTATGGTCGATAAGGGATTAACACACGTTAACCATGCTAAAGGAATAGATATATACAATACTATATGATATACATTATATAAGTCATGCTCATAAATAAATCGTATTTGCAAACTTGAAAATTTAAATAATTACAAGAATTATGAAATCAGTGTCATTGGATAGATTTTAATTTTAGTTGAACACAGGAACTATAATGGGGGTTGACGGTGGGTAGCAAGGACGATAGTTGTGGCGAAGTGCGACGGCTGCGCGCGGCAGAGAAGGGTTGGTGCAGGCAACAGTGGCAGAGGGCTTGCCGCCTGGTACTGACGTGGTAGGGAAAATGGTGGCGCAGTAGGCAGCCTTTAGATGCCGTGGCAGGAGTTGTGGGCGATCGGGCAATGGCGCCGCGGCTGTCGCGGCAGGGCAAATTGGCAGTGGCAGCTGTCGCGGGTTATTGGGGTGGTGAAGAAATGGGTGCTGCGATGTATGATGGCAGGCAATGATGGTAGCTGTGTTGAGCTACCGCGGCAGGAAACATGGTGGCCGAGGCAGTCGCCGGGGTTGGCCGTGGCGAGGCGAGGTTGCAGAGGCAGGGTGCCGTGGCATGGAACTAGGGAGAGTGGGTAGTTGCCTGTACGCGCCGCGGAAAGGGAGTGATGGCAGGAAACAGCTGCAATGGGCTGTCTGCGCTTGGGCAGGAACGAGGCTAGCAGCGTCAGCAGGAGTGAGCTGGGGTGATAGTTTTGGGGACACGAGAAGAGTGGACAGCGTCGACACAAGGGGTGAGTTGGCCTTGATGAGATGAAACATGTTTGCAGAGTCAATGAAAAGGAAATGAGATGTTGGGAAATTAATATCTCAGTGCTCGGTGCATGATCCGGCAGGTTAGCACTGCGTGTACATGGCATCTGCGTATAAAACATTGCACAGTGCACATTATATATAGTATATTATATTTATCCTAGTGCGGGTTTGAGAAACAATCGTCGGCAGATGGAATGGTTTAATACTATACGTAGGTTCATGAATTTCGAATCTTCATATGGGAGGAGATGTCCAACATTTAGGGGGTTACCAGAGGTATATCTAGGAGAGAGAAAAGGTGGCAATAGGTCCCGGGGAGGATATTGTACCTCACAGTACAACACATGGATTGACATAACTAATCGTTGTCCGGTGATGGGGAAGTATGAGCGAAACGGTAAATAGTGTTTCTGACATGTAAAGGTGAATGGATCAATGCGTTATTTGGTGGATAAATAGTATACGGACAACAGATATTATCTTCCCGGCATGGTAAACATGAACTTAAAGGTGAAATAGTTATTGGCATGTTATATGGCACAGGAGGAGGAGAAGAAATCGTAGTGGCTACGGTTTATTGAGAGATAAATTGATAGTTAGGTGTGTGGAGTGTATGTGTCCACATATTACGCTGGTAGGATTTTAGCATATATAGAGTATGCATGTGGATGAATAGGACATGCGAAGTTACGGTGAGTTTGGTATACTGATTGTGTGTCAATTGATACGTGCATGTATATACGCGTGGGGTTGTGGCAGAGCTGCGAATCGATGAGTTAGGGGTTTTAATGTACAGTGCGTATTGTTTTAACGCAGGTTATATTACTGGGCATAATGCTCGTGACTATATCATAGCGGGTAGGTGGCAAAGATTGAGGTTATTCGCGAGAGAATCAAGTGTTTGGTATATGTTTCAATTCCGCAGAAGTACCGTTGTGGGCACTTAGCAGTGAAGTGGAGGAGTTTAAGGTATGCACGACGAGGGGGTTGGTGGGGGGGGGGGGTTGGGGGGGGACAGGTGGGGGGGGGTGGGGGGGGGGGGGGGGGGGGGGGCGGGGGAGGGGAGGAGATGCCAAGGTGTATTCACTGGCACCGCACCCCGATTTGCCAATGGACGAATGGCCACGGTCTGGAGACAGGTGTTATGCAAGGTCTATCATACCTTTGACAGCCAGCGTTTTCAATGGAGCGGGGATTAAGGAATAGGAACCAGAGTGGAACATTGTGGCGCAAGTTTTTGGTTGTCTTACTTTTAGGGTTTAACAGGAACATGATTTGAAATAAAGTTTTTAATTTGTGTATTTTAATCAGCATTACTAGCAAAAAGTTTTGTTAGCGCCTAATTTTTAGGGTTCGGGAAATTAGGGTGCTACACATATGTCGGAGCACGGATAGCGGACTCGCCACGACGAGACGACAGCACGGGCCCGGATGCGTCGCGTACGATAGCTGACGCTATCACTTCATCCGGCCGAAGACGCTCCGCCACGTGTCCGCATGGGCTGACACCAGCCGTGACTCTCTCACAGGCATGCAGCGAGGCGGCCAGCCGCCTGCAGGACTCGCGAGTCGGTGACCTTCTTGAGGCTGGAATGACGGCTTACAGAGAGCTAAAATCAAAGGCAGTAGAAAAAGGACCAGCGGACCCTGACCACATATAGCACCAGAGTCAGAAGATCTTATCCGGCCGCTGCGACAGCTCCAGAGCCGCCGTGCAGGCTCCGTCCGTGATAGCCGCCTCCTTTCTCCAGGTGCGGACGCGGGCCTATTTTCCGTGTGAGCAGCTCGAGAGTGGGAGGCTCTGTCCTGACGGAACTTAGTTCCTGGACGCGGAGCCTCATCTGACACAAGCTCTACCTCAGAGCTAGAAGCCTTCTCCTTAGCAGCGCAGAGGACGAGTCAGCACGCACAAATCAAACGAAGAATAACCAAAGGGGCTCGTCCACTTACCTCTGGCTCGGGCACCTCCTGGGAACAAGGTCGCTCTTATAGGCCGGCTGATCTCAACCCCTCTGCTTGACGGGCATGGCCCTCGCACGCAGGCTGGATGTGCTCGCCTCGTCAGCTGTCTCCATTCCTCGGCTTGCGAAGGCTGAGTCAGTCAAAACGTTTCTCAGCCGACCTGGAGGAAGACAGTCTTGTCCTGAGACCGACATAGTCAAATCATAAAAAATAAAGAAAAATAATATAAACATTCAGTTCTACAAAAACAACAGAAACGATAGATTAGCCACTCGGGAGAAACGCTCACAGACCCTCCAACTCGGTCCCTTGGACCTATGCGGACGTGCTCGGGGTGCTACACTATGGGTGCACGGATTGGCACCCAGATGGTGACATCTACAGAACAAGGCAAAAGACTCTCCACCCGACTACTCTAATCAGACGAAGGCTCGGGGGCTACACACTCTGGGTGCACTGACGTCGCACCAGAGGGAAGTCTCAAATACATAAGGGACCTCTACGCCTAGCGCTAAGGCAGTCGGCATGAGGCCCAGGGGCTACTCCCCAGTGGGTGTATCACCGATACACCTACCGACGAAAACACAACAGTGAATGGAAATGGTTTAGCTGTCAGCAGCGGCTAGCGATACCTAGCGTTTAGCCAGGTTGGCACCATTCTTCACGTCTGCATCAATGTACGCATCTCGCCGAGTTGGGTCGACAGACGACTCCATGTCACATCGTTCCACTCGCCGTCTGCTCCGGATCGTCAGGCTCGTTGGCGTCCAGGTGTCCGCTGACCGGATCCGTCAGCGGCCGGACATCGCACAGCGCGGATTCTTGGGCAGCTCCGAAGGCGGGGCGCGAGGGAATCTCCTCCACCGTGGGACGGCAGCTGAGATCGCCCTCGCTCGATACCGATGGTTGGGACTAGTCTCACGACGAGACTCTACGGGCCGCTCCACCACGGACGCGCGCGCACTCGAACCCGAGTCCCGCGGACCTGTCGGCGCTCGGTGCTTCAGCGGGGAGCGTGCGGTCTACTGTGGCTCGGCTTAGGGGAGCAGCAGAGGGCCAAGATCGCATCCTATTCCCGCTTCAGGAGAAGCCGGGGGACCACGGTCGTGGCCACCTCGAAGGAGAGCGAGTGGTGACGCGAATTCTGCCCCTCGACTGGACCGCCTGGACCGGATCCTGGGTGTCTCGATCGACGCCGTCGGGACATCTCCCATCAACGCTGCGTCCTATGATGAAAGCATATCCAGACACATCATAGCTGCAGATACAGAAGACAAGCAAGTATAACCATTCGCCAAAACGCACCTACTGGTGGATTCGAGGGCAGGAACACGTTTCTTGGGCCTCGGGACCGGCTGCTTGAAGATCAGCTGCGGGGCTCGGCGACGCTGCGGAGCTGGCCCTGCTCACCCGAAATACGGCGTTGGCCGTCCGTCCGTCCACTTCCTCTCTCGCTGCCTGAGGTAGCCACCCGCTGGGGCTGGCAGGCTCGGTTGCCACCGGAGTCGGGACGGGCGAGGCAGCCACGCTTGTCCTCCGAGGCACGCTGCAGACTGGCACCACGACTCCTTTGAACGCGATTGTGGGGCGTCGTCTTCTCCTCCTCCTCTCACTCGGGGGCCGGTGCACTTGGCGGAGGGGCACTAGGTGCCGCTACGGCGGGTGCCTTCCCTTTCGAGGGCTCGGCCCCCGAGGAAGACGCGCTGGCCGTCCCTTGCGACGGTGCCCCGCTGCTGGGGATGTCGGCGTTGTGGCTGGTCCAGACCTCCTTTCTCCGGAAGAGGGACGTCAGAAACTAAAGCGAAGAGAATCTGCAAATTTGGAAAACATAAGCACCACCCGAGTCGGACTGGTGTCATGACCGACCAAAGAAATGAGGAATCGGATACCTACCTGGCTCGTTCGATTTGCTGAGGCGGCGGCCGTCCAGAGATGTCCAGATCCGTCCCCTGCGCCATGAATTCTGACTCGGCGTTGGACAGCATAATCTGGGAGCTCTCGTGAACATCTCGGTCGTGTCTTGTTCGCCGACGTACTCGATATCGGGTGAGTCCTCAGCCTTTGCAGGCTGCACCGGCCACCGGTGAAGGTCGACACGACGACGACTCCGGTAAACCCGGCTTGAATCGCCTCAGCCAGCTGCGCCATGAGGACCGCCATTCCATCTTGCTCCCGGTCCAGCGGCGGCTCGGACCAGCTCGGCTTGACCACCGGCGGCTGACCACGAACGCCGGGAGCGACAGCGCTGG
This sequence comes from Stipa capillata, assembly GCA_019208055.1. Lineage (NCBI taxonomy): Eukaryota > Viridiplantae > Streptophyta > Magnoliopsida > Poales > Poaceae > Stipa > Stipa capillata. Next base: position 5,438 of record JAGXJF010004606.1, read on the forward strand.
GATGGCGCAGTAGAACCAATCGTGTGCCACCCTTGTTGGAGGTCTGCATCGGTAGGTTCAGGTAGCTCTTTGCCGCTCCGAATCTCAGCTCGAATCCGACGCCTCCCACCACAGCCGGGCTGTCCCTGCTCGGCTGCGGCTTCACGACGAAGAGGTGTTTTCATAGTACGAAATACGGCTTGATGCTGAAGAAGCATTCGCACAATGTGATGAAGCACGAGACATGGAGCATGCTGTTGGGGTTGAGGTTATGGAGCTCTACCCGTAGTAGTACAGCAGTCCTCGGAGGAAGGAGTGGACGGGCACGGAGAAGCCCCGCTCGAAGAAGGAGCCGTGGACAATGATTTCGCCCGTGTTCGGAGTGGGGGTTGTCTCCCCCTCAGTGGGGCGCCACTCGACCAAACTCTTTTGGTGGCAGCACTCCCGACCTCACCATGGCCCTCAAGCCGCAATTCGGGTCAACCGTCGATTTAATCCAGGGGGCCATCGGGTCGGCGGAGGAATCCTTCTCACTCAATAAACTTCCACACCAAAGCGTCCTCCTCTGCTCGGTCGGATCGGCTTCCCAATCGGGGGCTTGCATCAAGGCCGGCGGCGCGGAGCTAGGGTTTTGGTGTGGCGGAGCTTTCGAATCGGCGGGGCGAGAGGAAGACGAAGGGGGTTTTGGGCGCAAAGGAGGCGAAGCGTGCTCTGGAAGGCGTGGGTGGACCCCGCTGCTTTCCAGGTCTTATAAAAGAAGACGGACGGGACGTCGCGACTCTTCCGCTTCCACACGCGCACGGTTTTTTCGCGCCCACTATGTCGCCTCTTCAGCTCCACAGCGCGGATTTAAACGGCCACGTCGTGGGCTATTCAGCGTCCACAGCGTGGCAACGGCACGATCTGCGCTATTTAACAGAGGTAATCCGACGGTTGGCCTTCGGGGTTAAGTGGCCGTTGGGAATTTACCCCATAAAGAGCAACTGTAACGTGCCTCTAAACGGGCTACTAATCGGTTACCGCTTAACCGGAACGGAACGTTATGATTTGGAAGGGTTTCAAGGATTGGCCTCCCGCAGGAACGCAATCACTTGAATACACCCGAGTGAAGGGCAGTTGTGGTGCGCCTCCAACATGCCACTAGTCGGATGACCGAGCAGCTCAGAGCCACCGGTTTCTCCGCCCAAACTTCCCGTGATTTCGCTCCAGTGTTTTCGGGTCCGAAATTTCCGGATTCAATGGAACGTCGGGGTATCAGGCTCTGTCACTCGGGAACCTATACGCCATAACTGTGTTCTGGTTCTGACACAAATCTCGGAGGCACTCCCTCAGAGGGACGCTAGCTGGGCCCGAGCGCTCGGGAACCAGGTGCTACTCGAAATTCAGTTGGGATTCTTGGTATGTCCCACGCTGGGCTATCAGCCGGTCCCTGTCCTCAGGATGGATCGGATACACCAGAATTTACCTGCTATTAACTCATCTGCCATGATATTCTGCCTTATGGGTGAATATCACTCGGCTAATTACCTTTACTCTACAGGAGTTCTATGAGCCTTCACGATCTTCCTACAGGCAATAAAATGGCGCGCCTGGGTGAATGTCACTCGGGAAAAGGAGAAGGCTGAGGCACTCGGCTAAGATATTGCCGTATCTAACTGCAACCAGATCATGAAGGACTCGGGGCTACTGACGATGACATGGCACCCCGGGTATCATCAAGGAGGACAGAACCGGCTCTAAGGAGATAGGGTGGGCGGACCGACTACTCGGAGTCCCGACTTCTACATGGGGGCGCATCTCATCACTTGGAGTACAAGGCAGGATAGACATGCATCCAGCAATCCAGATTCTGTTGTAACTAATTAGAAAACCAATCTGTAAGCCGATCAAGACTCTTGTAACCCTACCCCGGTCGTCTATATAAAGCCCGGTAGGGATCTCTTGATCGGCAGGTTCTCAAGGTCTTTCATAAGCTCTCTAACTCTCATATTCTCATACGGGATTCAATAAATATCAGCCACCAAACACAAGACGTAAGGTATTACCTCTTCTCGAGAGTCTGAACCTGTCTAAATATCGTCTCCTGTGTGCACCTATCTAGATCTTCTATGCTTGCGCAGCCCCATATTCATTATTGCCGGATCATTACACCGACAGCGGGAATGTCACAAATTTACTGCCCAAGACAATACTTGTTAACAGTTTGTAAAGAATAGGAAACAAACACTGCATACATCTATCAACAACTATACTGCATTCATGTTAAAACTGTTCTTCCCAATATATATCCCAATCCCATCATGGACATTACAACAGTACAAGCGTGCTTACAAGAATAATATAGAATACGCGTACGCATAAATAGAGCATTAGTGATGTACACGTCCTTCTTTTTTATGTTTAATAAATGCAACAATAAGCTCTTATGCCAGTAAATTACTGTCGCAGATGGCTCAATTCCTCGATCATTCCTATAGAGGAGTTGGTAATCCATGTTCAGTTCCGCCTCAGTATTCTTCTCAGTAAGGAACAATGATGGATTCGATGAGCTCCTGGAGTGGAGCCAGCTCCTTCTTGTCAATCAGCACAAATTCCTGCATCATAAACCAACACATGTAAATTTTGCTGTCCCTTTCCTTTTCTTAGCCAAGAGGGATCAGCAATGTTTGATGGCGCAATCTCTGTGAACGATGAGCTTGCAGTGTGTAAGCAAGAGACTTACGTTCGTAAAGAGAATGAAGTGCTTGAAGCAGGTGTTTAAGATGAGCCTCCTCCTTGAGGCTGACGATCTTCTGAAAATGGGAATGATATATGTGGGCATAAACACGAAACAATCGCTTGAAAATTGTGTTCACAACTTCCTTGAAGTTGGGTGGGAATGGTGTGCCTGGATAAAGGAAATTAACCCAGATCAGGTATACTTGACTGCTTCAATTTAATATGAAGTATTTGTAAGAAACTAAGAATGGTCTATGATGCGAGCAATGTACCGAGCTTCTGAGGAAATATGGATTCATTATCAAGCTGGCCTTCAATCCAGTCCATTAGGTACTCCACGTATTTTGGTGCTGACACTTCTATGGGCTTCTTTATCTGTACACCATCAGCCCATCTGTACTCGTACCTACATAAAGTAATGTTTCTTTGTGATGCAATGAGCTAAACATTTGAATAATTCTGAAGAAACTTAATCAGGGGATTATGGGCATGAAATGTCCAATTTATAATAGATGGAGTATAATACTGCTTGCCAAATGCTTAGCACTTGTTGGAAATTTACTTCTTTCACAAGGGGCATAACAATGACTGTCCATTTAGTCAATGTTCAAAACTAATTATACCAGGACATTTGGAAAGGAGCAAGGCACTGAAGATTATTGTGGGTGCAAAGTAACAAGAATGAACCCCAAGCATACATTTACTTGGTACACTTATCTTTCTAAACCATCTCCTAAGCTTTAAAGCCCTAATAATTGATAATTAAATAAGTTTTGAACTATATTCATTTCAAACACGATAAGGTACTCACTTATATATTAGCTTCAGGTAGAAATAGATAAATCAATTTGCAGATATTGCTGTATATAGTATCATTATAAGGTTAGGAAAAAAAGTTGAAGACAGCACGGGTCACTTGTTAGCTATTAGCACGGACAAACAATAAAATTAAACAGGGCAATAGTGTGACTCTTTACCACGTAGGAAGCCTTCAAGAGTCATAAAAGAATATGGCCATTTTGAAGGTTTCCGACAAATAATGACCAACCGCTATAAATTGAGGCATTTGTAGGACAATTTAAGTCAAATCACAATCTCACAAACAGATTAAAGTCGCGGACAAACTTGCTTTGGATGAAAAGATTTTTTGGCTAGCTCTTTTGATAAGTCCAAAGAATGAGATTGATGGAAAGGTGTACTTTGGGCCTGCAGTCATTGTCGGGCAGCTCTCAGATGTGCAGAATTCTGTGAGTGTGCCATACAGCAGGTTAACTTGGTTAAAGAAATCCACAGCTGAAAAGCAAAACGTGCATATTAGTTTTAATGAAACGACGGGGAGCTTAATAGCATTCTAAACAGCTATGTTATTCAGCACTGAACAAAGGTTACTCTATATCCAACAAATTCCAAAAATAAAAAACAAATGGAGTATGTCAAGTACAGGTCAAGGTCAAAAGGAAAGTGCAGAACATTACTGTTCACAGCAAGCCATTCATTGATATCCTCTCCAGGAGGCAGCCTCACAGCTTCCCTAAGGTTTCCACTGCCAAGAGTTGCATCGATGTGCTTCCGGAGTTGTGCGCCCTGTATATCAAAAGGGAAGACTTCATAAGAAATGGATAATAACAAGTTATGTACATTACTCACAATGTAATCCAATTTAAAGTTTGTTCCTATATTCTTAATGGCGTATATAACATGCAACCTCTGTGGCAATTTAGGAGTACATTGAAGAAGCTCTAGATACCTGTAGCAATATCTAGCTATGAAATATATTTTATGCCTAAATATGCGTCTGAGGTGATTCAGGAACCCAGGACATGTAGTGAAGATTGAATCTGCTAAGCAACAACAGCTAACAGACATTGTTCCAGGTTTAGTAAAAAATCCAGCTCTCAAGCATGTAAACGCCAAACTCACCCTGAGTCGTGGCGTGGTTTTGTCGGACACCCCATTTGCCACACAATCATAATAGCATAGCATGACTTACGAGTTATGAGGCATTGCAATGAAAGTATTTCTATTAAACAAATCTACTGCAGTGGATGATATGCAAGGGATGGAATCCTGAAAGTTGAATGTAACAAAATGATTGATGCTGGATGCTTTGGAATGGACAGGAGTAGAAATACTAACAGTGCGCTACATGAACAGACGTCACAAAAATAGTGAGCTCATATAGATCTAGGCGAAAACCAACAAGAATGTCAACTGAGCAACATGGCCTTTGATTGTGGACAAGTTCATACTAGAACGGACAGCAAAGTCCAAACAGATGACTCACAGTTTGTCTACTTTCAAAAAGCATTACAATTCCCTGATTTATTAAGACCAGTCCATGGATAGTATATATTCCGTAATCCCAAAGTTAATGTAAACATACGAGTTATTCTAACTCTGCTGTAGCCTTTCCAACGGCAAGCAAAACGCATGTCCCCCTAGATAGTTTATGAAAACTGATAAAAAACCTGGATATAACACTATTTAAGCAACACCAGACATGATAAAATGTCAACCACCTACTTACTACTTAGCCAGGCTCTTATGCATGATCACATCAAATCCTTTTCATAGCCCACAGCAGAGCAGTTTCTATGCGCACACTATGGGTGCTAGGATGCCGAAAGGCTGGTACAATTTGTTCTTGTTGGTACCAGAACGAAAGGAAGTAGGGTCAGAACTCTCACCTTGCTGCCTGATGGAGCACTCTTCTTGGGACGGAACGTCTTCTGGTTCCTGGCGTAAAGGGAGAAGGCTTGTCAGGGTGATTGCATCAAGAAGCAAAACAAGTTGGGAAAGACAACAAGTCCCGGTAGTGTATGAACATGATCCGATGCTCCCATGCTGCATTTTTTTTCTTGGAAGAAACCAGACAGGCACCAAAAAGAAAAATGGAATTGAGCATAGCGGGAAAGTTTTGGAAAATAAACTGCTATTAGTACTCCACCAGATGGATTGGAGAGGAAGAAGGATTTAGATTAAAGCAAGCAAAAGACAAGAACAACAAATCGCAACAAACTCCAAGCTAGCTAGGGCTCGTCACCGACAAAAAAAATAAAATCAAAGTCCGGATGGATCTCCACCCCACTGCAAGCCATTCCAGTACAACGGAGGAGGACAACGACAACTAGGAGAGAGAATTCTGGCGTGCTTCGGTGGAAGGAGATCCGGAACAGGAAGGTGAAGGAAGAGGATACTGGCCGGAACAAAGCAAAGCAAGGGAGGAGAGGGGAATTCGAGATGGTGCTCACCGTCCGAGCCCGAAGAGACTCATGCCGCCGCCGCCGCCGCCGCCGCTTCCTTCTCCTCCTCCGCCGCCGGCCGGCCGGTCGCTCTCCCTCTACCCTCCCGATCCGAGGAGAGAAAAGCCTGGGGGGAGGTGGTGATGGAGCTGTGCTGCTGCTGGGGGGCGAAAGCGGAGGAAGGCTGCGATGCGACGCAGACAAATGATTTGGGCAGGCAGGGTCGGTTCGCTGGCACGTCAGCGCATGATGCGGCGCCCGAGGCATCATGGGTTCTCATGGGCCGGCACCGTGGCAGCAGCCAGCAGGGGCGGAGAGCCCGTCGGATCCGGGGAACGGACGGCGGATGGCTGGCCGCGGCCTGGCTGTCATCCATGATCCCGCGCCAGAGATTCCTGGGGTCAGATCAAGATCCGCCTTTCGTGCCGTCCCTCCGCCCGTCAAATACATTTTCTTGTCTGTACTCGTACTATCGTACACAACACAACACTATTATTCTCCAAGACAAATAGGGAGTACAAACATTTCATTTCACATTTTCTTGAATAGGGAAGCGATGTGATCATAGTTCGATGAGCTAGTACTTCGGAAATTTTAATTCCTAGAGAAAAGCAAGAAATGTTCGAGAGAAGCAACAAAAATATTAACAACAATTCCATTGTTTATTCACAATTTTCATCGTTTGCATTAAAAAAGGAATATTTGATTCGGGAGCCTAGTTTTGGTTCACAAATCCTAAAATCAGACAACCTAGACCCTTCAGTTTTAAAATCAAACAGATTTAGTCTCTTGTCCTACTTATAGTAGTTTGGCTCACGACGTGGCAATGGTTCCACACAAATGGCAACCAATGAGGGAAAAAAAGGAAATTGAGAAAATTATGAAAGTATAAAAATAGATTGAAAAATCAGGAAAATAGATAAAGCCGAAGATAAATGTTGAAAAATCAGGAGTTTAAAAAATATAAAAAACCAAAAAAAATTAGAGAAGTATTATGGAAAACTAGGAAATTCATGAAAACCCACAGATATTTTTGGAACATTTATGAAAATTTTGGAAATATGGTGAATTTTCCTAAATGTTCATAAACTATTTGTTAGTTTTTTTAATACCCTGATGCTTTAGAATACTGCTCAAATTTTCCCCTTAAATTTTTTTATCATGTTATTTTTTTCAATAAATTTTATTAATTTTATCTTCATTTTGTCCAATCTTCCTGTTTTTCGTTGACTTCTTTTTATAAATTTTCAAATTATTCTTTCTCCCTGATTTTTCTATATCTTTTGGAATTTTCGTTTCTTTTTGCTATTTTCTGCTGACTAGGCCGTCATGAGTGCAAAACCACTGTCTCTTCATCGGTCAAAACCACTTGAGTGGGATGTAAGGCACTAAAAACTGTCTGGTTTTGAAAATTAGCGATCAAATTTGTGTGTCTTTAGCGTTTAGAGCCAAAACAAGACTCGACCAATAGTTGAAGGATCAGAAACATATTTTATTTTCTCCCTTAAAAAAGTCACATTTTGAAAAGATTTTGCCATCCAAAACTTTCACCGGGTCAGAAGTGTGAGAACCCTAATTTTTGCTAAACGATAAAAAATGGATTTAGGAGAAGTTGATTTCGCATCATTTCATACCATGCATGCTAAAAATAAGAGAAATTTTAAAAAATTTAATCAACAAATAAACTACCTATTATTGTTAAAAATTTCGACATGATTTTGTTTAATTTCTCACTCTGGATATGCAAATGTAATATTACAATAGTAAAAGAGTTGCAATATATAAGTACAGACAAAGTTATTAAAACATAAAATTCAAATTCAAAATGTTTATTTCAAATGATTAAAGTAAAGTATATCGGAAATAATATTACAATTCAAATATTACAACGTGATAAACCACAATTACAAAATGATTACAGAGATTTCTGAAAAATTCAAAGAGACTACAATAATAGAATACAAAAAGGATTACACAGTAGAATTTACAAGGATGTAAAGTACAAAAAAATCCTAACTATCTCATTTCTATTTTCTTCTCTTATTCATCTTCTCATCATGTTTTCTTCTAAACCTTCACACAAAGAAAATTTTGATTAAGGCTAAAATGTTTACATCTCCTGAGTCTAGTAGTTGTTTATGAGATTAGACTTATGAGGCTAAAGAACTAGTTTTAACCTTGATAAATATTTAAATTATAGAATCAAGCTTCGTTTAAAGGCAACATGTAGAGAATGGCATCTGTGAATAGGCAGTCAATCATAAGGCAACAAATTATAATTTTAGAAGGCAATTTAGGCAACATGATTGCTTCCATAATGATAATTTAATTAGTCTAATATATAATTTGGCAACCATTAATTGATTAACTAAGATAAGGGTTTGTATATTAATCCAACTGATCTAAGTGTCAAATGGCTAAGTAAATTAGAGTTTAGGAAACTAGCTAGCAATTCTTGACAATAAGCAACATTTTTGGTTAAAGGAAACATTTTAGGCACCAAGATAAATGAGCTGACCAGATAAAGATCAAACCAAAACAGTAAGTAGCTGCATAGTAACTAAGTTGCCACATCATGCTTAAACTAGATGAGGATTCACCTTAGGATGCCATGCAATCACCTTAGTCACTAGAATGAAGGCTTAGTCATCAATTATGTATCAAGACCACATTGATACTAATCCAAGCCAACCAGCTGCATGGCAGCTAACTTTCCACCTCAAGCTTATATATGGATGATGATCAACCATAAGATGCCACACAAGCACCTTACTCATTAAGGTGAAACATGAGTCAACATATGAGGTGTCAAGCCATTAGTAATAGTAATCCATGCCCTAGAGGAGTTGAACAACCTATAAATAGAGCTCCATATGAATCTCATTTATCACACCACCACAACCCAAGTCTCATACAACCAAGGTAGAAAAAGCAAACAAGCTAGAGGAGAGCTTAGAACCAGGAGTAAGAAGGCCAAGACAGCGAAAAGGAGAAGGCGACTCCTGAAGAAGCAGGAATCCAGAAAACCAGAAGAACAAGCTTCAGGGTTCTTGTTTAAGGTAGATGAGAGGAGGAGTTAAGAGTTTAGAAGAAGAAAAGTAATGCCCAATCCTCTGCAGAAATATTTTGCGTTTGGTTAAATCAAAATCCCTAAGATCAAATATAAGCCACAAGTTCATATCAGCATCATAAACTGGATGGACTAGATAGAAGGGGAGAAGAAACCCGAGGCGGTGTTTGAGGCGGCAGAGTAGAAGAGGGGCGGCGGCAATGTCCTTAGGAGAGACCAAGTGGAAAAAACAGAGGAGAGGGAGATCGAGTTCAGGTGGCAGCGTGAAAAGGGAATGAGAAAGAGAGAGAGAGAGAGGCCACCGGTTAGGGTTACCCTAACAAGGTGGGCTGAGCGGGCCAGAATGAGCTAGTTGGGCTAGATGTCGGATCAGGCCAAATGACCAGCTAGGCCTTTAAACCAGGACAAGAAATAGGCTGGCAAATCTTGGAAATAATTATTTTTCCTCTAAAAATTGTTTTAGATAATTCTTCTATTTTGAATACTACAATCTCTTTTGAATTCAAATATAATAACCTAAAAATCTTATCAATCTTTACATACCAAATTAGATTAAAATTTCTAATAGATTAAATTCCTACAAATTTAGAATTTAAAACTAAAATTCTAATACAACTTAAGTAATTTTATAAGAAACTTTTTTATTACTTTTGAAACCATGATAATCTTTAGTAATATATATATATATATATATATATATAATCACAGGGTAATAATTTAGGAAATTAGAAGTTCATAAAAATAATGTTTTTATAATAATTACTATAATACTTTGTAGGATAGATTGTAAAATCCACATAAAAACAAAAATGTTTTTTTAACAATAAGTTATTCAAATAGAAATTTGAAGAATATTATAATAAATGAATAAATCATCTATTGCATTGTCTTGACAAGGTAGTCCACATCGTCTCATAAAATATAACCAACATTTCTTAAATCAACTTTCATCAGCATAAGTATGCATATACATATACAGTTGCCATTTTTGGAATATGTCCTTATCGGACCATTATTCCAATTCAGATCCCGAAATTTTGCCGATTTCGTCCGAAGAAACCTCTCACTATACTTCTTATATCCATCTCAAGGCAACTTCATTTCTTGTCCATATTTGTGAATTATTTCTACCAAAGTATATGCAAATTTCTTCTTCTTATCACCTGGCTTGTGATAACTAATAAATGGACTGCATTATGATTTATTGAATCATATATTGATGGGCAGTGGAACCCCGGTATGGAACTTTTTGGAGTGGTCAGGGTTCCATTGCATATGGTATCATAATAAGGTTAATAACAAATGTCAGTTGGCATTCTCACACCGTATAGATAACGTTAAACCGCAAGACCTGTTATGGGACAGGCGAGTCAAGTAACACCTTTTTGTTGCATATCTCCCAGGAACGTATGTACTGTAACGCCTGGGGAAGCATTATGTCTCTCGCCCAAGGGAGCGATAAAACCCTGAATTTACGCTTGGGGAGGCGTTATGTCCCCGAAAATCTTCAGAAAAGTACGCTATAATGATGAGGTGGGTAGTCGGTAATGGATCGACTACACAAGGGGAGATATTGCCCAGGGGAAGGGTGAAAAGACTCGAACCTTAGACCTGGCCACGCACCAATGGGAGTGTGATGGGTCTTGTACCCGGCGTGAAGGCTAAATATCACTTGTGGGTAAAGTAGCGCACATCTGCAGAGTATATTGAAGTGTGGCATTGTCATTTCCTGTTCTGGGTATGAACTGCGATCGTGGCAGAAAAGGAACCATCGGAGGTTCTAACAACCCGTGAAGCCTTCTGAACACAGAAAATTAAAACTTGACTTTTGTCCAGAAATATTATTGGAAAAATACATATTCTTTGAGGACTGTCGTCCTAGTAGAAATAATCATTCAAACACCTTTTGCTATTCATGAACTTGTTGAGTACCTTCCGTACTCATCCCCTACATAAAACCTCCTTTGTTAGGCTACGAGTCGGTAGAGCAGGTGGTCGAGTATCTAGAGAAGCCAAAGGAAGAGATGGAGGAGCAGACACTGGGCAAAGGAGAGGCGGGAGTCAATTACTACTTTGACTTCGGCGAGGCACACAATACCGAGCGGGTTTGAAGCATGTTGTAGTATAGGAACGTTGGTCGTAGTTGTTTAGCTCAAAGGGTACGCTTGAGCCCGGCTCGACAAAATTTGATGACACAGCAAAAATAAATTTCACTCACATAAAATAAAGTAAGCTCGACATCCTGAGTGTTCACTATAGAATAAAAATATTAACTCATATAAGAATAGAGCAAGTTCAGTAAAGCTTAAGCAGACGCGAGCGGCAAGATTGTCAAAAATTATAGTGTATGCACCTAACGAGTCTTGTCTAGCAATTCAAGATCGAGCTCGGGCTCCGCGAACTTGTTCCAGGCTCGAGCCGACGGAAGAGACCTTTGCATGTACGAATATAAATTCTAAATTTGGACTGTACCACCTTTGGATATGTACCATGTACAATATTCTAAAAATTTCGGATGTGGGTTCCGAATATGTACCACGAAGAAAAAGATATCATTGTTTGGCTCGGATGGGATCATCACATCGTCCATTGAGAATGAAACAAAAGGAACACCATTCAAACCCAACCAACCTCAGTAAAAACAATTGAAAGAACTCATAGAAATATGAAAACCGATCAAGAGCACCATGCCAAACGTAATGGTTGCGGCAGCTAGAGGCGATGTGTAGCCCCTACCAAAAACACGCACGCCTTACCAAATCTCAAGAACAATCCTCCCATATAAACCGTACACGTGGAAGCATGTCATCTTGTTAAATCACAATTAAGGTATAATAAAAAGCTTGATATTTACACTTCGTATCCTATCACAGAGGATTGTCACTTATGTGGTGAAGAGAGCAGGAGGTAAGAGAATAAAATTGACTCTTCGAGATCTATGAAAAGGAGGTTATAGTGTCAACCTTATTGTCTTTGTACGCTGCTATACTTAATGTTAACTATTCATGTAGAGTCACCTTAGGAAACAACATATTGTATGAGTTATTTTTAATGTTGATTATATATAATATGGAGGGTCCAAGATTCAATGGCTGACTCTACCTCTGTACATACCCTAGACATGTACACATGAGTGACATCAAGTGACTATTTGTCCTGCCACGTAAGATTATTGCTGATGTGGAGGAGAGAGAATAAAAATGACTCTTCTCTAAGAATCAAACTGTATGAAGAGTCGTAACTCTATAGTCAACCTCAGTATCTTTGTACGATGATGTTTATTAGTGTTACTCTTTGGAAGAGAGTTAGAGACAACATAAGCAACCTATTTTACAATATGTTTTTTGGTGTTGACTACATAGTATGGAGAGGGTGCAAGAGTCAGTAAATGACTATGGCCCCCTTTTAGACGGTTTTGACTTATACGTAAGCTAACTTAAGCTTAACTGTACCTAGAAGTTTTGGTGTGGGGAAGCCCTGATAAGCTTGTATTCCCTTCTAAACACTTTTGAGATTTGAGCTTATGACCAGAGATGAATTGTAAAAAATCTGTAATAATTTTGAAGTTATTTGTTTGCTATTTGAATGATAATAATATTATTTTTGTTTGCCTTTTACGTAGTTTAGCATAGAAATGTATGAAAAATAGGAAAAACATGAAAAAACCCTATACTGTTTCTTTACTGTTTGGTTGTCACTAAAGCGAAACAAATCAAACATTTATTGTTGGGAATAAATAAACTACACAGGTGAGAGGATCACACGGTTGTTCTTTCTGGTCATGTGTTTTATGCAAACTTTGTAATTTTACATGTTGGCACTTATTTCTCGCTATGAAATACGTTGATGGGCCAAATGCTCCTCTATTTCCTCATCATCAGAGTGTTCATAAATGTCATTTTCATCTTGAACATTTTTGTAATCATTTGTTTTGCTTTTTTAGAATTCTGCTGCACAACATTTGTTGGAGTTATGTCATATGACATTTCATTTTCTGATTCATCCTCGTAATTTTTGATATCATCTTCATCTTGATCCATTAATTCTTTCTGCTCCTGATGACCAAATTTCAATCTTTGCATGGCATTATTTGTTTCAGCAGCATCTTGTTGCTCAAGCCATTTTTGGTGGAGTGCATTACGTTTCTCATGACCTATTTCTTCTTCTTCAAATTGAGCTGCTATCAGAGCTTTTAAAATTATAATCATAGATGCATTATCTATCTACTAATCATTGTTCTATTCGATGAGAATTGTCAGCCATCACGTTTACAGAATCTCTCATTCTTGCTTCACAGTGAGATAACTTTGAACCTATGTGGATCCTGGACAAGCAGTAACCAAACTAATTTTTTTTTATAATCCAATAACTATTTACTAGAAGGAATAGCATTCAAAAGAGTGATGTCTACAACATCATAAAATGCATAGCAAAGAACAAAATCAATAAGACTAACATGTCAAGACTAGAATTTATGATGAGGAGACTCCGAAACTGAGATTCATTAAATTCAAGCAATTCTACTACCACAGGTGACGGCGTCGGCGTCGCGGGGGAGGAGGAGGAGGCAGACGGAGCAAAAGGCGGTGGGGTGGTAGAGGAGGACGCAGGAGGAGCAGAGGCGGTAGAAGACGCCGTCATGGCGGACATGGGGGAAGGGCCAGGCGTCACGGCCAGAGGTGCAGCGGTCGGAGGGAGGGGTAGGCGCGGCTCGAATGGGCTGGCACCGGGGAAGGAGGGCCTTATCGGTAGGGAAGAAGGACCTCGGGCCGGAGGAGAGGGGGCGCTTTGGGCCAGCGGGGAGGTGGGGGCGGGCGGGACGAGGTCGCCGCTCTTGGGTGTGGAAGGCGGAGCAGCGCACACGTGGTGTTCTCCCGCGCCACTAGCGATACGGTCGACTGGAGGGAGGGGCGACGGCGGGGACAGATCTGGAGCCGGCATTGGAGTTCGAGAGGGCGGCGCTCCGCTGGTGGCGCTTGGGGCTGACGCGCGGCTGCTCTTCTCCTGCAAAGGTGCAGCTCGCGGGGCGGGCAGGGGAGGAGGAGGAAAGGGGGAGAAGGGAGGCCAGTGAGGTCGGGGCAATGTCGGGCTTGCCGGATCTGTGGCGGTGAACGGAGGGGGAGGGAGGCGGACAGGGAACGGCGGTAGCGGGCATGGCGAGAGAGAGAGAGAGGAGGAAGGGGGAAGGGGAATCGATGGAGGGAGGAGGACAGGAAGAGGAGAGGATTTTTTTTTATACCTAGTGGCATAAGTGGGTAAATTTGATGAAGTAGAGGGGATAGTTCTGTAATTAGTAGAAATAGGTGTTGGGAGAAGCTCGAGAAACCTCACATTTTGGGCTTCGTCCCACAAACAACAAAAATACGTGATTAAAATTTAAGTTCAAGCCAAGCTTTATCTTCTGGACAGCTTATGTAGCCATAAGCTGTCTAAAAGGGGCCTATACTTTGTACTTATCTTAGCAATAACAGACCATAATAGATTCTCTTATGCTTACCCATTTATGGTCCTCGACTATTTTCTCTATTTAATTCTAGTATGAAATAACAAAAATCAATGATATAGTCACTAATATGATGAAAAGTCTACTAACATGACATAAGTCAATTCTTCATCCTATACATAAAACAGAACATAGTTAAAAGTCAAGTCAACGCTAGTATTGAAACTCTACTAACCAACTGGGATGTCTTTATGTGTTGTTGTCTCATCAAATCCATATAAGCATAAGTACCGTGAAGGATGTTGACTCTAACCCTAGCCATATTATGATTTTAAAAAGATGACTTTTATTGTATAAAGTTCCACTAGCCAAGTTCTTTAGCACTACATTAAGAAAGATTCGGATGATCCTAAAAGGTACCGTGGGTGTGAAGTGAGCCGATCTCTTGTACTCATCTCCGGGTTATGATTAAATAATTTAACTTTAGTTTTGCCAAATTTCTCTCTTCATCTGATTGTTTAGTCACCGTTACTTTGGCTTTACCTATGGATTTATCTCCTTCATTCTTGGTACTATGCATGCTGGTATAGTATCTCATGATACATGATCGGCTCGAGAGGATGTTGCTCATAAGAAGAGACATCAACATATAACACAAACATTTCTACCCTTTGTTACGTCAGAGCATGCAATGCAACATCAATGATCGGGTGTTCGATGCCCATCTCCTTGAGAACCAAGGGATAAACAACTCGACAATTGATTCTTTTAGAATAAGACTTTCTAACTGG
The DNA here is from genome assembly GCA_019208055.1 of Stipa capillata. Classification (NCBI taxonomy): domain Eukaryota; kingdom Viridiplantae; phylum Streptophyta; class Magnoliopsida; order Poales; family Poaceae; genus Stipa; species Stipa capillata. Next base: position 20,681 of record JAGXJF010004606.1, read on the forward strand.
CTCTACAAACCCTAGTTTTCACCCCATGCGGCGCTTGGCGCTCCCTTTGTGCGGGACTTTGAACCTAGTCGCGCTGTTTACCACCTACACAAATCAGCCAACCAGCAACAGTCCTCTCTACGAGCAATCTAATCCCTTCCGATGCGTCAAATGTACTAGCAAGAACGCACCGTGAGGGCTTCTAGTGTGGACGTTTTATATCTGGTCCAATGTTTCTGTAAGATATTGAGCGAGCGACACCACGGCTCACCCCCAGGCGAGCGCGTGCCGGCGCCGCCGTGTTTTCACGTCGGCTTTGGGTTGGAATCATACGATCAGGCGCTGCCGGCTGCCGGCAGGGCAACAGCATAGATAGCAAGAAAAACGTCACAACGGGTGAGATGGGAATGGCGGTGGCTCGAGCCCAGCCCCTAACGGCGGCAAGCACCGGAGCAACGCGCCCCCAAGCCAACTCTGGCTCCTCCGAGCTCCCCCCACCTCCAGCCTCCATCCCCGCAGGTATCCGCCCAGTCATCATCTCACCGCCCCTCTGCTCTCCGCTTCCGCCCCCTCCTTCCCAGATCTGGAATCACCGCCGCCGCCACCTCCAAGGCCGGATCTGCCTACCGATGAGGAGTTCGTCCCGGAGTCCCCCCTCCCCCTGGACAGGCTGCTACCACGGCCCAACTGGAACGGCACCAACCATTATGCCCCTGAAGCGCCAACACGATCTCTTGGTATGCCCCTTAACTCCTCTTCAATTCATGCTTCTGGTGGTTGGGGAGACTGGCGAGGTTGCTTCCCCCGCCTGCCCCAGCCTTCAATTCCTGACACCAGGATCTCCGCGGGGCGCCAAAACGATTCGGCAGAAGAGTGGCAGCGGGTCAAGCCGCGTCGTGCACCGCGCCGTGCGGACCTGCAACCATCAGCTTCAGCATTCAAAGCCTTCCCAGTGGTTCGACCTCCGCCCCCAGCTTGGCTTAAAGGCCGTTGTTTTCGTTGCTTCTCCAGAGGTCATTGGGCCTTTGCCTGCAGAGACCCCCTGAAGTATTCGCTCTGCTTCCGATCTGGCCACAGAGCGCACGAGTGCCGGCAGACCAGACAGCCTCCACCGCCGGTTTGCAACCCGCAACCGCCTCACCGCTGTGCATCTCCACCTGCCCATCAGCCTCACCAGCTCGCCGCCCCGCTCCCCGCCATCCACGTCCCGGTTCGGCAGCACTAAGACCTGACGATGCCAAGGCTCGGGGATGCAGACACCAGACCGGCAGACGACTACGCTCTCATTGCGGCCATGCCGGACATGCAGCTCGAAGCCGCGGTGCTCGCCTCCAACGCTGCGGTCGCGTGGCTCAACGGCGCTCGCTCTGGCATGTCACCGTCATCAATCGCCCAAGCGTTCTCGGAGTCCTTCGGAGTGCGCGCGGCCGACATCAACGTCGTCTGTCACTACCCCGAGCAGTACCTCGTCCGTGTCATTCACCAGCACCACTGCGCCGCGACCGTCGCTCAGCGTGAGTTCTCCTTTGCAAACCTTCGCATCCAGGTCCGGCCGTGGCGCCTCGAAGCTCTTGCCCAGGGGGTGGAAATGAAGCATCATGTGCAACTTTGCCTGGAGGGCGTCCCTCTCCATGCCTGGAATGAGCACGTCGCGGCCACAGTATCGGCCGCGCCTGCTTCCTGGACTACATTGAAGGTCGTTCGCGGCGCAAAGAGGACGCCGAGACGCTTGGCCTCTAGGCATGGACAGCCAACCCGAGCGCGATCCCCAAGGTAACCTGGATAACCCTCCCAGCGTGCAATGCCAATCTGCCTGCAGGAACTCTGGAGCGAGGGCGACGAGGACATCCTTATTCATCTGGCCCTCCATGAAGACTTTTCGGTGGACGCCGTCGATGATCGTCTGCCTCGTCCGAAGGTGCACGAGTTCCGCTGGAAGCTCTGCGTGGTGGATGGGGAAGGGGAGACTTCCGACAGACACAACCTCCCTCGCCGCGTTGAACGGCGCGACAGAAATGATGACGATGACAATGGCCGAGAGGGGAGGCGCGGCCGCGATGAAGCGCGCAGCCGTGATGGGTGGCGGGACCGGCTCAGGCGAAGCCTCTCTCGTGCTTCTAGAGACCGCGGGCACGACCGTCGGGACAACGACCGCGACCACGACCACCGCGATGGGCGTCATCACGCGGGGATGGCCGCCACGCCCGTCAAGCCAGCCAATCCCTGCGGCCTCGTTGACTCGGCAACGGCTGCCTTGCCCCTCGCCACCTTGCGCCTCCAGGAGGACGGCGACTCCGCACGCAGGGAGGAGCCCTCTGTGCCTCTCATCCCCAGCGGCCGACAGGCGTCGGTCCCAGGCCGCCAGAACGCCGACAGCTTCGCCAACTTCGGTCCTACCGGCACAGATGCATACGGGCCAGCGACGCGTCCTCACCTCCACCAGCCCAGCCAGGAGAGAGGTGCGGTCGGGGACCCCCACGCAGGCGGCCCTGTGCATCCTAACTCCACCGCACCTCGTCCTCCTCACGGCATCTCCGACCCGGCCGCCAGGCTTCGAAAGCTTCCCGCCAAAGCAGCCAGCTCTGCTAGAGGACCCAGAGCCGCTCCAACCTCCATCGCGTAGGCGCAAGCCTTTTGTAGGAGTTCAGCAACCTCGCCGCTTCAGCATGCGGCTCAAGTCCAAGCACCGGTCCACGCCCGTCGCAAAAAGAGCCGAGCAACTTCTGTGCCGCAAGCTAGGAATCATCCAAGACAACCAAGTGATCACTGAACGTGCTGTTCAGACTTTCGCCAGCATGTTCACAGCCAGCTACCCCCCTCGGCAGTGTCAGCCCTGCGGTCGCTCTTCAGGCTAGACAACGAGCATGCGGCCGCGGTGGAAGATGCCCTCATCAGACACGGTGGTCAGGACGCCCTGGACCACGAAGAGGCAGCCTCTGCTCCTGTCGCATGACTTTTGTTGTTGCTGTGCTGAGCTGTGCGTCCCCATGTTGTTTCCCATGTACCCCCTCCCCTTTTCTCTTAGGTGGCAGTTCCTGGACAGAAGGTTCCTCGCATCCTTGTATGTCCTCTTTTGGCCCTATGAAAGGCAACTCCCGGCCCAGTTGGTCATGTTCTCGGGGCGCGCTCTGCGGACCGCGCACATTTTGAGTGTACCCCCTCTTTTCATCTATGAATGAATGTCCTATTAGCATACTATGCTGGAACGTGAGGGGCCTAAATGACCTGGCCAGGAGAACGGCTGTTCGTGAAACAATTCTCTCTTCGTCTGCTCAAATCGTTTGCTTGCAGGAAACAAAGTTAGACCATGTGGACAGCTTTCTAGCTAGTTCCCTGGGTGGAAACCGCCTGTCTAACTTCGCTCAACGCCCGGCTACTCAAACAAGGGGAGGCATCCTCATGCTCTGGGATGAATCTTTCGTTCAAATCTCTAACATTGAGACCTCAAAATTCTGTCTTTCGGCCATTGTCAGGTCGACGCAGCCGAACTCCGACTTCAAGATCACCGTAGTCTACAGGCCTACTAGCTCCTCACGGAAGGAGGACTTCTTTGCGGAACTCTGTTCCTAGAAGGTGCAGAATGGCAATAAATGGCTGGCTCTTGGAGATTTCAACCAAATATCTCGGGCCAGAGATAAAAATAATAGAAGCATCAACAGAGGCAGAATTAATAGATTCTGAGCATGCCTCCATTCTTGTGAGCTCACAGAAATCCACATGCAAAATAGGCGATATACCTGGAGCAACGAGAGGGCAAACCCGACTCTTTCCAAAATTGACGCTTTTTTCTGTAATGCAGAGTGGGACCTCCGCTTCGGCTCCCACATACTCAATGCTATGTCATCGTCGCTATCTGATCACTGCCCTCTTCTGCTGAAGGACGACACAGGACCCCCTAAGCCAAGAACCTTCAAATTCAAAAATTTCTGGATTCAAATGTCGGGCTTCAGCGAGACCGTTCAGCGCGCCTGGGAGGAACCGGTTCCCCACGCGGAGCCGTGCCATGTTCTGTTCCATAAGCTAAAAAATACAGGGCAACGGCTATCCAAATGGAGCAAGGCTTTCTTTTCCAACACGAGGGTGCAACTTCACATGGCCCTCCTTATAATCCTCCGTCTTGACGTCGCCCAAGATTCAAGGTCCTTGTCGGCCGACGAGCGTGACCTAAGGTCTAGGCTAAAGAGGCAAGTGCTAGGCCTTGCAGTGCTTGAGAGAGCAAGAAAGAAACAAAGCGCAAGGCTTCAGACTCTAAAATAAGGAGATGCCAACACCAAATTTTTTCACCTAAGAGCAAATGCGCGGAGACGGAAGAATCATATTCACCGCATCAAGGAAGGCAATACATGGGCCACTGACCATATCGCAAAAGAGCTAATTGTTCACAATCACTTCTCCAATACTATACAACGAGGGCCTCCGAGGCACCATGACCTAAACTGGCACGACATGGCCCTCCAACGGCATGATTTTCCTGATTTAGATGCTCCCTTTTCTGACACAGAAGTCCTTAATGCAATTGCCCAAATGCCTGGGGATAAGGCCCCAGGGCCAGACGGTTTCACTGGTATGTTCTTCAGATCCTGCTGGGAGATCATAAAGTATGACCTCATGCGGGTGGTCAACCACTTCCATGACTTGCGGACCTCTAGCTTCAATTGGCTCAATTCTGTGAATATTGTCCTCCTACCTAAAAAGGAAGGAGCCGAATCCATCTCTGACTACCGCCCAATCAGCCTCGTCCATGCGATAGCAAAAATAATCGCAAAGATCCTGGCTCTCCGTCTGGCACCTTTCATAAACATGTTGGTGTCCACCTCCCAGAGTGCGTTCATCAAAAAAGAAGTATCCACGACAACTTCATGTTCGTTCGGAACTTCGCCAGACGGATGCATAGAAACAAAGTCCCATCTTTGCTATTCAAATTAGACATCCGGAAAGCTTTCGACTCTGTTAGATGGGACTACGTCCTCGATCTCCTAAGGCAAAAAGGTTTCCCCCACAGATTCTGCGACTGGATCTCAGCCTTGCTCTCCACCTCCTCCTCAAGGGTTTTGCTTAACGGTATCGCCGGTCAGCCGATCAACCATGGCCGTGGGCTTAGGCAAGGGGACCCACTGTCCCCCCTCCTGTTTGTCCTTGCCATCGATCCTCTACAGAAGATCCTGGATATGGCCACGGACCGCGGTCTCCTTCACGGACTGCGGGGTCGACGATCGAACTTCAGAACATCGCTCTACGCGGACGACGCCGCTATCTTCATGTCTCCGGTTAGGCAGGACATCCAGAACCTCTCCCAGATCCTCCACTTCTTTGGCGAGGTGATGGGTCTTTGTACAAACTTCGAGAAAAGCCTAGTGGTGCCGATCCGCTGCGCCGATCCGCTGTAATGACATTCACCTACCTGACATCTTACAAAGTTTTCCAGCAATTCTCACCTCCTTTCCCATGAGATACCTAGGCCTTCCTCTCTCTGTCACTCGGTTAAAGAGAGTGGATTTCCAACACCTAGAGGACAAGATTGCGGCTAGGCTTGCTTCTTGGCAGGGGAATCATCTGACGATGGCAGGTAGGAGTGTCCTTGTAAAGGCAGTTCTTTCTGCCCAGGCAATTTATCACCTCACCCCTCTCATCACCCCCCCGGGAGTACATAAAAGTATAGACCAGATGAGACGCTCCTTCCTCTGGGCGGGCACGGAAAAAGCCTCTGGGGGGGAAGTGCAAAATCAACTGGGAAACAGTCTGCCGCCCGACCAATCTAGGCGGCCTGGGCATCCTCCACCTGCAGAAGTTTGCAAGGGCATTGCGTTTGAGATGGCCTTGGCAAGAATGGACAGAGCCATCGAAAACTTGGGTAGGGATGGGAAACCCGTGTGACACAACCGACATGGACCTCTTCTAGGCATCCGCGACCGTCACAGTCGGCAACGGTGCTCGCGCCCTATTTTGGGAGGCAGCCTGGCTAAATGGACGCCGACCCAAAGACATTGCATCGTCCATCTTCGCTCTATCGACAAACAAAAAATGCTCCGTCCAAAAAGCCATTCAAGACGAAGCCTGGATCTCCCAGATCGACTACACATCTGGCCTCACGGTCACTCACATACAGGAATTCACGGACCTTTGGATGAAACTCGACGAAGTGCAGCTAGACCACAACACCACAGACACCATCCGGTGGAAGTTCTCATCTTCAGGCGAATACTCCGCCTCCTCGGCTTACAAGGCACAATTTCTCGGATCCACTCTATCTACGTGGTGCCGCACTATCTGGAAAGCTTGGGCGCCTCCCAAGTGTAAGTTCTTTGCTTGGCTCATCATCAACAACAGAGTGTGGACGGCGGACCGATTGCAAAAACGTGGATGGCCAAACTGTGGCCTGTGCCCCCTATGCAAACAAGTCAATGAAACGGCGGCTCACCTCATGTTCGGCTGTCGCTATTCCTTGCGCATTTGGGCTATGACCAGGGGTTGGCTAGGTCTTTCCAATCTGGACACAAGTCAATGGTCCGACCATGATTCGGTCAAGCATTGGTGGCTCCATGTAACCGGCAGCACAAGTCACCAAAGGAAAGCCATGAGGTCTCTTACCTCCCTAGTGTCTTGGCAGATATGGAACGAGCGTAATGCAAGAGTCTTCAGAGGGATCTCCTCCACACCACCGGTAATCTTCAGAAACATAAAGGAGGACGCCTCAAATTGGGCGCTCGCTGGAGCAGTGCACCTGGGTAATATTATTCCGGGAGAGTAGGCTTTTGATCCCAGGCCAGGCTTTGCTCCTAGGCTTTTTTCTTTTTCCGTGTTTTTCGCTATTCCTGTATCGGAACTCCTCCTTATTTAATGAAACAAGGCAAATCTTTTGCCTTTCTGTTCAAAAAAAAAGAACGCACCGTGAGTTTGTTGTTCGTTAGCCGTCTCTGTAGCACGGTTGGAGAAAGCCTCTGGTCCCTTTGAAATCGACCGATGATATTCGAATCGGCCGGCTTACCGGTGAGCTATACATGCTTCGTTGGCCATCCCAACCGAACTGATCGCCACTTCGCGAGTGGATAGATGAGCTTGGGAGGAGTGCTGTTTGAAGTAGGAAAGCTATAGCCAACGATGGAGAATTCAAAGGTTCTTCCTGGGGTCACACATCCGACACACGTACGCCTTTGCCATGAAGGAATGTTAGTATGGTATGCGGTGTACAGAGGAATCATGATTGAGATTAGACACGCAGACCTCACCAGAAAGCCACGATTTCTTGCGAGGCCTGTTTAGATTTCAGGAATTTCATAAGAAACGGTGCGACTTCCGTAGGAATTTGACGAACTTCTCGTCTCTCGGATGGAGCTTCGAGGTGATGCAGATAGATCCGATAAGTGCGCGGCTGGAGTCGAACCAGGGGAAACCATGTTCGAGCGCGTCGCCGCGGCGAACGATCGATCGGAGCGGCCACCGGGCGCTGAAGCAATGTGGCTCGCGAATCGCCTGATCATGAGCGCTGCGCGTGCGTACTCACCTACGCCTGCTCGTCGGTCACGATGAGATCCGACGAAGACCTTGGGCATCAGAGCACAAACGAATTCCAGCGTCTGGTTCGACGACGATGACAGCAAAATCACCGCGGGCTCTTGGTCTTCTTGCTGTCTTCAATCTGTTGCACACTTCTTTCTGCTATTCCTGCAATGCCCCTCGTTCTGACAAAAGCAGTAATGAAGAATACTTTGTCTTTCCTTTTCGAAAAATTGGTTATGTACCATCAAAGATCACAACTTTAGCAAAACCGTGAGAACAGATTCCAGCATACTTTAAGAGAGCATTTACAATCTACGCGAATAAATGTGCTTAGGCAGTGTTTATCTAAAAAGATCATGTTTGCAAATAATATACTTCTATATGCTTATAAAGTCTTATGATTAAAACTTTGCTTTGGTTCTTGGTCGAGTGCTAGTATACGGTTAAATATAATTTAAGATTGTCTTGTCTGTTCGACACGGTGCACTGTTTCGTGTTTAGCAATGCATCATTCTTTTTTTTTAGGAAATATCTGGGATTGATTACGTTAAGGAAAACAGTACAAACAGTACAGGTGTCCTGGGAAGGATCCGGAAGGGGATTAGCTGTCCCCGGATTTGCAAAACAGCCCACAAAGATTTTAAAATTACAACCAAGCCCCTAGGCTGCCCCCAACGCCTGCTCCGCCGGCAGCAACGCTCCCGACGCCGAGATGCCGAACGCAGAGAGGATCGACGACGACGGCGACCCCTGCTACACCTGCAAGCAGAGAAAAGAGGACGAAGCCTCGGACAGAAGCCGCAGGAGATGCCCGCCGCGAGAGGCAGGACAAACCATCCGGTGAAGGCGCATCGGCAGGGACTAGATCGCCCTGATCTGAGCAGGCGAGCGACGGGCGCCGAGCAACGAAGATCTCCCCGCAACGCGGAGCAGCTCGGCGAAGAGGATCGGCCACCAATAGACGCAGACGAGGCGGCGCCGGAGCCGGAGCCGGAGCCGAGGATGCAGACACCGAAGGCAACAACAGCCAACACCCCAGCCGGCCGGACGGACAACCCGAAGAAACGGACGAACAAAAGCACCACTAGCTCCTCCCCATCACCATGGAAGGCCACGGCGAGCCGAGCTTGGAGCCGGGTGACCAAAACTCCTACCGCCGACGAGAAGCTCGGCGAACCGGCGGCGGCACAGAGGCACAAAATCGGGCCAACGAGGGCCCTATCTACAAGCCCCGCGAAGGCCGCATAACCCCTCACCTCGCGGTGCCCGAAGGCGAGAAGGGCCGGCGGCCTCGCCGGGGAAGAAGAGCGAACGAAAGCGCCGGCCTTACCGCCTCTCTCTACTGTAGAAGGAGAAAGGGGTGGAAGGACAATTGCAATGCATCATTCTTTCTCCTTTGAGAAGCTTTTCCCTTTCTAACTCTAGGTTCTCCCTTCCACTTGACCTCTGTTTTCAAGTCCACCACGTTTCGGACGGAGGACAGAATCATCAATGGACATCAATAGTATGTATAATGCAAGGTGCTTGTATATGAGTGTTTAAAAAGATATTCATATTAATAAATTTTTTGTCTAGTCTAATGCAAGCTCATCTTTATATGTGCTTAGATGACTTTTTATACATCTTAATTATTATTAGTTATAAATATAGACACCTTTTAAATATTGGTGCCTAATCAAACACTGATGTTATAAATAAACATCAATATTATCCTATAAGAAAAAATCTAATTTATTTTACTAAGTATCTCTATAAACACTTACGTTATAGACGCTCTACCACGAATTCAGCCTCTTAAAAGACGCGGGCACACGTCTGATAGCATCCACGCGAAGTGGCGGCCTCCATTTCCTCTCGCCTCCAAGCCCCAGCCCAGCCCGTGTCGCGCAGAGGCCCATGCGGCGTGAGCACAGGGGATTACCGGATAAAGGAGCAGTGGATTCGTAAAGGTTCGTCCTGCCAGCTCCGGTACGTGCATATGGCTACGTGGTCCATAAACGTTGCTGTTTGTGCCTTGTTTGATTTGTTGAACTTTTGGGAAGCAAGAAGATCGGAGGGTTTCTTTCAAAAAAAATGTTTTGCTGCGAAAAATGCTGGATTTCTGGATATGACATTTCCATCAATTCTACGGTAACGGAGCTGTCAATAGACTATTTTGCCCCTACGTTCAGATTTTTTAAATTAAAAAATGTGAGTTTAAAAGTTTCAAAAAATCATGAAAAATTTCCATGTGTACATATGAGAACAAGTTATTACCTATAAAAATTTCATGAATACATAATTTCATTTGTGGACTAAATTTTTTAAAAAAGTGTATTAAAAGTCTCAAAAAAATTGAAAATTTTCTATGTGTACATGTTTTAAATAAAGTATAAACTACAAAAATTTTGTGAAAAAATAATTTAGTTTGTGGCCCGCACTCATATATCAATGAGATGATAGAATTAGGGGTAAAATGATCATTATGATAATGGAAGGCATGACAGCGAGGACATAGAAGGGTATTTTAAAAAAATTGTATGGAGTTTATAAGGGCATAAGAAATTTTATCCCATAATCAAAAGCTACTAAGTTCTTTGGTGACGTTATCTGAACTATGATACAAATATATTATGGCATCTTTGATCCGCAAGAAACTCACGGAAACTTCACAGGAAATTAGTTCATTCCCGCAGAAAACAGAGAACATTATGGCGAATAAAAAACAATTGGTGTTTAGTAGAAAAACCGTCCGAGAACACAGAACACGTCAAATTAACCTGGTAAATTTTGCAGAAAAACCTTGATCAGCAGCCTTGAACATAAAACTTTGTTAACTAACTGCATGAGTATTTGGGGCCACTCTGCAGCCAAAAGTTGTTAAACTGATCCTGCGCATCCGTTTCTTATTCAACGGTCTCAGGGTCTCCGGTACGTGAACACTCTCCCTTGTTGCTAATATAACCGGAAACCCAACCCCGCGCTCTCTTTCCAAACCCTTCGGATTCGATGTCGCCCCGCTGCTCGCGCGGAATCCGAGGAGGCACCACGCGGCCCGGCGGCGGCGGCCGCCGCCGCAGGAGGCTCGCCTTTTTCTCCGTCGACGTCCTAGCCTCGCGTGCGCGCCACGCGGCACGGCAGTTCTGGGCAATGTAGAAGCACAAATGCACAACACGAGTAAGAGAGAGAAGCTTTACCGCGAAGCAGAGGAGATCGAGGTGCTCCCGTGGCCGTGATGGAGCAGAGGAGTCGGTGCCGGTGGCCGGAGCAGAGGAGTCAATTTCGATTCGGCAGCGGGGGATGGGTGCTGCCGTGCCCGTGAATGAGCAAAGTAGTCAATGTCGGCGGACGGAGCGGAGGAGGTGACGTTATTCGGCGGCGGGGTCGATTGGTGACGACCACTGAGGAATTGAGGAGGAAAGCATCTTCTGTTAGCAGCGCCTGGAAAGGGTATGATAATATGATAAACCCTTTTACTCTCATGCTGTCCAGAAATGTGAGCTTCAAATGTGAGCTTCTTCTTTAAGTTTGATGTTAAAGTTCTATTTTCCAAGTGCCACCACAATACTTTTGAGCGAGTAATTCCTGTGCTGAACACACACATTGCATCACCATTCACCAGTGTTGGCTATATCAGTTCCCAAAGCTAGTTTTCACAGGAAATTTCTTGAGTCTGTGCCCACAATGTTCTACAGCATTGTATACGCAGTGTCATCTTTTTCCTCATGTTAATCGGTCATTAACTTCTTTTCGGAGGCATGAGTACCAATTGAACCAAAAATGGACAATCTTGTGGAAAAATATATATCATTGAACTGTAGATAACTTTACAAAAAATACAATAGGCCCCTTTCCTGCTAATTACAAAACTACAGAATATACATAAGCGAACTAGACAATCTACTAAGAACGATGTTAATTGCCTAAGAATGAAACGAATACTGAATATGTTGTCTCCTCATTTACATTGCCGTGTGCTCAATTGCCGACACTCTATAGTGGGCTGACGAATAACTGACTCTGTTTTGAGATGGCTTTATCTTCTTTGGAAGTTTAAGACTTTGATGGAGAAGGCAAAGACGAAAGCGAAGAGAACGGTGAATCCAACAACACCGGTAGCCATAAAACCTACGTAGTCATGCCTGAATCCAAAGAATCTGTTGATGAAATCTTTCACCACTTCCCCATCCTCCAGCGTAACATCGGCGATATCTCCATACTGTGAGGCAACAAGTCCGTAGAGTGTCCATGCCACCGGGCATGCCCATGAGTACCATCTCCACCATATTGGTATCCTCTGCAACCGAGCCATATATAATTTAGCATCAACGGAATGGAGAAAATGTAGAAGTTGGTGCATATAAATGAACTACTCATGGAGACTTACTGGTCGGGGGACTAGGAAGCCAGCAAAGATGTTCCATACCGCATAGAATGCAGTTGCAACTATGGCAGCAATGTCACTGTTCGGTGTCATGGCAACTGCCATCATCCCATAAAATGTGAAGTACAGGAAGGTGAAGAACATGAAGAAGATGTACCAAAAGAACTTGATAAATGCCCAGTCCAAGCCAATCAAGCTGTAGACAATCAGACCATAAACAATGGTCTGGAGGAAGACGTGTGGGATCTCAATAAGAACCTGTTGAATGGTTAACACTGTCAGAATTTAGAAGTCGATCGAAGGAAGAAAAGTGCAATGATTTCTTTTCAAATCTTCTGCAACGACCATTACCTGTGCAAAAGCATATGGTAGGGCAGAGTACATCCCAGCAGCTTTTTCTCGGTAGAAGACTGTTCGCTCAACATCTACAATCGGTTGCACGCATTGGCCATTCTGAATTCCAATGAAAATAACTGCTGCATACATGGATCCCAAGGAATTGAACAGGTCCTGTCTCTTGCCGCTGAAAGGAAAGATGAATTATAAATAAGTTTCTTTCTCACAGTATGGCAATATCGATCAGGTCTCAGTTGGAGCCGTTGCGGCAGAGGTACTTACATCTTCCTGCCTAAGTTCAAGAAGATGGTGCCAAATATGAGGGCAATAACCGTCGTGAAGAAGATTCTAGTTGCAGTGTATGACGGATTTCGCCAGTATGACTTGTGCTGCTTCCACAGGCAAGCCATGCATTGTGTGAAGAAGGACTGTGCGTACTGGCTTGGGAAGTACAGGTCGGACGATCCAGGTGGAGGTGCGCTTAGTTCACTGATCAAAGCTTTGTTCCTCCTGCCATGATGCATGCTTATCAGTGAAATGAGATAGACTGATAGAGGATTAAAAATATGGAACATCATTTTGGGACTGAACGTACCGGTATAGGTCAGAATTCACGTATACTTCGGCGAAGTTGACCCCCAGGGCATCCTCTTGGGCTAGGGTGGTGACTTCTAACATCCATGTTGCAGGGTTGTAACCATCCTTGATTTTCTTTACTCCTTGTACTCCCTACATTTGGAGCACCAAGCAAGGTTATCATGCATGCCATAAGCCAGAAATAGCGTGTTCTGTTCAATAGGTCAGTGCTGTGGCAGACCTCAAAGTAATCGATCAGATGGCACGAGTTGTGTCCCAAGGGGCCGACATAAATTTCTTCACCTCCGCGTTTCATCAGAAACAGCTGCAGAAGCTCAAGAATAACATGTGAGTGCTCATACGAGACATTCAGTAGTTTTACAGATTACACTTTTGTCACCGACAGTGCAATTTACCTCATCAAAAGCTTCAAAGATATCAATGCTGGGCTGGTGGATGGTGCATACAACTGTTCTTCCTGTGTCGACCGTGTTTCTGACCGCCCTCATCACGATTGCAGCTGCCCTTGCGTCTAGTCCAGAAGTTGGTTCATCCATGAATATGATGGACGGGTTAGCAACAAGCTCGACAGCAATTGTGAGCCTTTTACGCTGTTCGGTGGATAAACCATTCACTCCTGGAAGTCCCACCAATGCTCCCCTCAGTGATGTCAGCTCGACGAGTTCCATGACTTGGTCCACAAACATCTGCATCCATAAAGTGAATCAGCTCAATACTTCAGTGATCTCTTGCAATGCGAAATGAATAGTGAGATACTTGTGAACTAGCAGGATAAAGGTCATTCAACTGACCTTTCTTGCTTCCGAGTCTACATCAGGGGACAGTCGGAGCCATGCTGAGTACACGAGGGATTCATAGACGGTGACATGTGGAGAGTGGATATCATTTTGCTCACAATAACCAGCTATCCGGGCAAAAGTGTCTTGGTTCTTTGGGTATCCAGAGATGCTGATGTCTCCTTCAATATAACCGCCAGTTTTCCTTCCCGCCAACACATCCATCAAAGTGGTCTTACCCGCCCCGCTGACGCCCATCAATGCCGTAAGAACTCCCGGCCTGAAAGCTCCGCTAACACCCTTCAGCAGCAGTAGCCGGTCTTCAGTAATACCTTTGTCTTTCATTTCCTGTCGAAGATTTGTGCATACAATATAGTATTTTTCATTAGCAATTGCTTTGTTGAGCACATGACAGAACTTCTGGGTAATGCTTACCTGAGGCATGTCCACAGAGTATCTGATATTGTCGAAGGTTATGGCCAAGGGAGTAAATGGAAGCGCCATCCCCCTCTTCCTGGTGTCAGCTCCCGTGATTTCTCCTCTTTCTGCATTTGTTACACTGGTTACAAGGATGCAAATATGGCACGTGTTCCTTGACGCATTCAATGCAAGAATATGCTACTGACCATCAGAAGGTGAATTCTGGTTATCTGTTCCAAGAAGCAGCAACTCTACATTTTCTCCGGTACGGTTTACATGCTTCTCCCTCAGTTCCTCTTCAGAAACAACATTTTGGCCCTTTCCAAGTGCTGTAGTTACAAGAAGGATGTCAGTACCAGACATAAGGTATTTGAAATGTGTGAATCAATTGTACTTAGCAGCTGAGCAGGTACTCACGGTCAAGCAAGTCGAGGAACAGAATGAAGAGGACGTTGAAGAGCATGATGTACCCAAGTAAGGCACCAACACCGATCCAGTACCAGATTGGGTCTACAAAGATGCCACGCGCCTTGAGGACTTGTACGCCGAGCGTGTCATTGCTTACTGTCCGATCAACAACCTGCGCAAACATTGACATTTGTTTTTGAGTTATCTATCTGAAATTAGGCTGATCAAGGGCCCAGGAGATGCTGCATTACCATCTGCCAGCTATGGCCAAGGAACTCATTCACCGCTATGGCATTCTGTGCATACATCAGAGGGGAGGACCAGTAGCCCCAAATCCACCATTTCTTGATGTTATCTGCAGAAAGATAACTCAGCACGATGCTCTTGACAGTTGACACTACCTGAACAATCACTGAATGAATATTTGACATACCTCTAGCTATCAAGAAGCCACCGAGAATCAGAAGAACAAGCTGAGCAAATGACCCAAACGTGTCCGCAACAACCATGTCTCTTCCTAATGCAGCAAGAAGCCGGAAGAGCCCAGATGCCATCTGGCTGATCAGTACAAGCAGCACGTAATGGCGGAAGAACCTTTCAACGTTTGGATCAAAGCCGATGACATAATAAGTCATGCAGATCCACACAGCGCATTCCAAGAATGATATTGGGATCTTGAGTATCCATGTAGGCAATGCATATGCCCATGATGGATAGAAGCGCAGGTCCCTCTGCTTATAGAATATGGGCAGCTTTGCAATACTCATCGCGAGCTCGGCGAATCCATTGAACAAATGCGTGACTAGGCCAAGGAACATCGCACCCAGGAAGATCACTCCATCTTCGACGGTGCCCCGGTGCATCTTCGTACGCAGGAAGACAGTCATTGCGATGGTCCCAAGGATTATGAGCTGGTACAAACACGTAACATTCATCAGACTTAACTACCCAAATTCAGAAGTAAAGAAGATTTCAAGAAGCAAGATGCATACCTGGACTACTTTAAAGATGTAAACAAACGAGTTTCTCTTCATCAGCAGCCACTCCCTAGAGAAGCATGCCTTGAGAAGCTCCATCTTGCTGATACCGAACTTTGAAGTTGTCAGCGCAGCAGGATGGTTCCTAGTTCGATCGAACGGCACACTGAGCTCTGACCCCACCTTACGGCCAACATGGAATGCTTTGAATGCCTCCGTGAAGTCGTTCACCGAAATGTATCGGTATGGCTCGTCACTGCGGCACCAGTACTGGTGCTGATCCTTCCTAGATGTAACCTGTGAATTCACAAAGAACACTGTCAAATTGGAGTTCTGAGTCCAAACATGCAGTAAAGAGAATTCTGGTTAATCACTCACTTCTTGCAAGAAGTCTGCAACACCTTTCCTCTCAGGACATCTGAATCCCATGGCCTCAAAGAATTCGAGGACATTTTCTCGAGGGCCCTGGTACACGATTTGGCCCTCAGTGAGGAGAACAATGTCATCAAAGAGCTCGTATGTTTCAGGTGCAGGCTGAAGCAATGCGATCAGTGCAGTGCCGCCGAGAATGTGAACAGACTGCCTGAGGGAGTTGACAATCTGGTACGTTGTGGAGCTGTCCAAACCAGTGGAGATTTCATCCATGAACAATGCCTTTGCTGGCCCGACAAGCATCTCACCTACGTAAATTCAATAATTTGAGACGTCAGATTTTACTGTCATGATCAAAAGGGTACATTTATGTGTATGTCTTTCCTTAAATGCATACTGCACATACCAGTTGTGACACGCTTCTTTTGTCCTCCTGAGATACCTCTGATCATACCGTCACCAACCATTGTATCTGCACAGATTTCCAGACCCAAAATCTGCACAAAATGCAAGTATGGTTAGGGGCATATGCATTGCTTTGGCTTCTTGTTCATATTATATATGGTACTCACTTTGAGGATGTAATCTGTGATCACACTCTCTTGACCTTCCACAGAGATGGCCTGTTTGGACAGAAGAGCAGAATAACTTGAGTAATTCTTGTCTAATTCTAAGTAAACAAGGATTTTGATTCAAATTAGATAACTTCTCACCTTCATGTAAACATCAATATCAGGATCTGGCTTAATGTTGGCTTCTTTCTCCCTTCTTGAGAGTTCAGCAAGCATGTCTGTAATATGAAATCACCATAAGTAATTAAAGTATCACTTCACAATATCTGTATAATTATCCTCTTCCCTTTACAGTGCACATGTTACATACCGTAACGAGTTCCAACTCCTTGACATCTTGCAGAGAAGGCCAGTGTCTCCCTCACCGTCATTTCACCGATGTGAAGATCATGCTGCCCGATGTATGCCGATGTCCTCTGGGGGACAAACTCATCCATGTCATGTCCATTGTAAGTCACTCTCCCTGACACCTGAACAATTCCAATTCAAATTCATCATGTTACAGCTTACAATAAATCTTCCCTGAATAATAATTCTGTATGGAATTATAAACTACTCAAAATCAAGAAGCATGCGAAGACGTGGTACCTTCAGAGTTGAGTCCAGTTTCCCTGCCAAAGCTAGGAGTAGACTAGTTTTCCCACATCCAGGGGGGCCAAGCAACAAGGACATTCTGAACAAAGTCCACATGATTAAAACTCCGATGTACTGAAAAACTATGAGACCATGTAAACAAACAGTTGTCGATTTCTCACCTGCCGGGTCTTATGACTCCGCTAATGTCGTGGATGATAGAAATGGGCCTCTTCCCACTTGAAACAATACGCAGAGCACTCATCACATCCTGAAGAATCGAAACAATCTCACAAGAATCAGAAGGTGCAATAGAATCACTCAACATCTGCACTGAACTTTCAGGTCTTGCATGACTATTAAGCAGCAAGGTTCTTTACTGAAATGCGTACCATGACTTTGTTGGAGAAGAAGTTGGTGAATGTCGGGATTCCCCGGTTGCCGACGTACGCCTCCGCGTCGATATTCAGGTTCTCAAACCGCACTTCTATTGTCGGGTTGTCGATCCCAACCCTGCCAAACATCAAAATAAACCAAAAAAAACATTTTTCTTTTGAGAAAATATTCCTGAAATGGTTTTCTACTGCAGAATTCAAACGATGTGCAGATCATTCATTCAGGTTTGCTACTGATCAAGAAATGCTCACCGTTCCATGCGGTCGCGGAGCTTGAGGAGGAAGCGCTCGTTGTCCTCCTCGGCGGTGCGTATGAGACGCTCGATGAGGTTCTTCCTCTCCTGCAAGTCGAGCCCCTGGATGTCCACCTGCTGCCCAGCGCCACCGGCGCCGGCGCCGCCGGGGAGGAGAATGCCCTTGCGCATGCGGTCGTAGGTGGGGAGCTTCTCGATGGCCGCCCACCGCAGCGCCTCCTCGTCGTCCTCCTCCCTCACGGACCTCCCGAACGCGTCGCTCCTCCCCGACGTCCCCCGCCACGACGACGCAGTCCGCCGCATGCTCCCGCCCGCGGCGCTCCCCATCCTCATGATCTCCATCCCGGTACGCACGCCACCACAACCCTTCACCTCAAATCTCACGTGTTCTCTCCTCCTCCTCGAGTTGCTGTTGATCTCTCTCCTCCGTGATTGATTCCTTCTCCTACTCGTGTTCTTGCTTGCTGCTCTCGTGGAGAAGAAGAGGAGAGAGCTGGTTAGTGTGTCAAGGCGTGAGGAGACGGAGCGGGCGCACGAAGTATAAATACTTGCGCTCTTGTACTGTCGCGTTGCTAACTAACGTGTGCTTAGCGAGGAGATTACTGTGGTAGCGGGAGTCAGCAGGCTATTGCCATTATTCTTTGTTTCCCGCCTTTTTTATTTGGGTCTCGAGCATACATAGTTTGACTAGATGGGCTCCCGAACGCCTTGACTGACCTGTTCCGGTCGCCTCTTTTTACGGACCGGCACTACCGTCCTGGCTTGGCATCGGGTTCATCATGGCCGTCGATCGGTGGATCTGCGGCGTGGGATGGTACACGTGTTGACTCTAGCCACGGCATGGGGTGTTCTGCAGCACAAGTCAGCCGTGTAGGACACATCGATCACAGGCTGCGTCTTATGAGCTAACTAGCAGCTATTGCCTACAACCAATCAGTGGACTTTGTCACCAAGGACCAAAGAATGGAAAGATTTCATTATTTTAAGAAATTTTGGAATGCTCGGTAAAACTTGCAGACAACATGCGCACGCATTCACAAACACCCGCTTACATCTAAGCACGAGCGCGTGTAGGAAACTGGACTTGCTCAGACCATCGGTGAAGTCACCATATTCATTTCACCGTAGTGAGATTTTCAAGGAACAAACCTAGGGTTTAATCCTGATGAATAGAGAGTACAATCACCTTCACTAATCATCCAAGCAACATTTCGGTGCTGCTGCTATGGGAGTTTGATTTCCTCACCATGTCAATACTTTTTACAACATCTCGTTTTTGCCTCTTTCCGTTAGGTGCATTTTTGCTTTCGCCATAAACGCTGGTCAAAGAGGCTTGGTTGGTCCGAATGACTTAAATTCTATCCGTTTGAAATACAAAATTTAAAAAAATTTGAAATTTTTTAAACAAATATTACGCTTTGAAATAATATAAAAATAGAATGTTTTGAATTGCGGAATACATAATTTGATTTTTTTTCAAAATTGAAAATGGTTGAATAATTTGGACATTGATAAATGTTGAACACGCTGAAATTTTATTTACAATTTCAAAAACTACAGTTTGTTTAAGAAATTTCAAACTTCCTCAAATTTTGTATCACCTCTATTGCTTGCTCAAAGTGCTAAAAACATTTGAATTTTCTTTGTTATTTCTAAAATTACTATCTACTAAAAAAAGTCATAGTTTCATGGATTAATGCCAACATAGCATCAAACATCAAAGGCATCCAAATTCTATTGAAGAAATTTGAGGATTCAAAGATAAAGGACTAAATTAGGGTCAGAAGCATTTTGACGAAATGCCAACAATTTAATTATTCTAATCGGTGAATATCGATGGAAGTGAGAAATTTTGCCTCTAGGGATGGATTCCAGACGAAAACGCAAAAAATATGGTCAAGTTTAGTCAATTTAAGTGTTGGGATGTCGTAAGAGAGGGGTGGAGTGGTCGAGTGGTGGTGAGGGGGTTGCAAATGGCTGGCTCACTTGTGGCCTCTACTACTTGCTCATATATCGGGGGTTGGCACTGTCGGCACCTTGCCACCCTCTCAACATTTGTGTATTTATAGTGAATAGTATTGCTATTTAAGGTAGTTTGATGATTAACCCTCGAGTAACTCTACTCTAGTTCATGTATTTATCTCCTCTAATTTTCTACCAAACTTGTGCATCCCCTCCCCCTCCCTATTTTTCTTCCAAACTCTGCCTAGCCATGTCAATGCCAGGATGCCTAGCCCACGATGATGGTGCCATGACAAGGGGTCAGATTTGGTAGTGGTAGAAAAAGATTTCGTTTTTAGATAAAATGAAAAAAGGTCAAATAGGTCAAATTTTATGGTTACTTTACCGATATTCCTGATCAGTCAACAAACTCGACTTGTGCTTGTACAATTGCAACTTTCCTAATTATGATGCTTTGCATATTTAGACCACAGATATTTTGAAAAGTAGTTTTCATCTTTTACAACTAAGGCATCAATTGCCCAATATTAAGAGCGATAGCAGTAGCTAAACAAACAGTTGTGCTGAACTTATATTATAAGCAACATAGAAAAGTAGCTAGCGACTCCTTTTTCGATTATCACCGTCAAGGTCGCCCTTATCTCCAATTGGCTGTGCGGATAGATTCACCCTCTCTCAGTCTTTCGTATCGCGCAAGTTTCATTCCCTCTCTCCCTCTCGTTTGCTCGGAACACTATCAGCATCCAACCCTCCGACGATCGTCGTTGATCACATTCTAACCACCACAATGCTCCTGTCAGCCCACTGCTTGGCCAACAAGCTTTGTCGACCTCCCCATGTTCTTTCCACCAATCAACTGGCCCCGAAGAGCCCTGCATCACTAGATCTATTGTCTTCTTCTTCTCCAGTAGGTCTCCACTGCCATTGTCGACCTTCGTTTCTATTGAGCTTCAGTTACACCCTCTCATTCTGGTGCTCAGAAGAGACGCGTCTGGATTCCTTCCAGTGCGTCTAATCGTGCCACGCCTTACCAGAAACCCTTTGGTTTTGCTTCTCGTCCACCTCTATAGAACCTCTAGTCAAGGACTTGTGGATAGCCTAGCAATGTCGCTCCATGTGTGCCTTATGGACTTGTTTCACTTGTGGGTAGCCAGGCCATTTCTCTCGGGACTACCCCTAGGATAAACCGCTATACCTCGTCCTACTTTGGGACAAGGTTAGGTTCGTGGCACTGTTCCACCTAAGAAGACCAATTGCAAACCCTCATCTACTGGTCGTGGTTGAGTGAACCACGTGGTTGCTGAAGAAACCCAGGAGGCACCTAAAGTTGTGCTAGGTACGTTTCCTGTTAGCTTAGTTCCATCATCAGTTCTTGTTTATTCAGGGGCATCACATTCTTTCATATCTATGGGTTTTGCCGAGCAACATGATATTCTTTTTGAACCTATGCATTCTTCTATGGACATTCTTTCATTGGGGTCGCAGTCGTGTGCCACCCAAGAGTGTTGTCGTTCGTATCAAATTTGGAGATCCAAAGTTTCTAGCCACTTTGATTGCTTTGGTCTCCACTGACATTAATATCATCCTTGGTATGGATTATTTGCCCAACAATCAAGTGATTGTGCAACCAAGACAGTATCTCTTATTCATCCTTCAGGTCGAACTGTTAAGTACCCAAGGCTCACCTTTGTGCACTTGATAGTCAAGCCTTACCTAAAATCCAAGATGTTCCGATAGTTTATAATTTTTTGGATGTCTTTCCGGAGGAATTACTAGGCTTGCCACCTGACCGAGATATTGAATTAGTTCTCGGAACTGCTCCCATCTACCAACGTCCGTATCAGATGCCTCCAAACGAGTTGGTTGAAATGAAGAAACGACTCAAGGAGTTGGAAGAAAAAGATCCATCCGACCTAGCTCCTCACCTTGGAGATGTTCGGCTTTGTTAGTGGATAAGAAGGACAAACGCCTACGGATGTGTGTGGATTATCGACCTCTTAACAAGGTGACGACTAAAAACAGATATCCACTTCCTCGTATTGATGATCTTTTCGATCAGTTAACCGAAGCCATCTTCTTCTCCAAGATTGATTTGAGGTTGGGCTATCATCAAATCAAGATTCGTACTGAAGACATTCCAAAGACAGCATTTGGGTTAACCAATGCCCCTTCCACATTTATGAGACTGATGAATTCCATTATTATGGAATATCAGGATAAATTCGTCATCATCTTCATCGATGACATCCTTATCTTTTCCAATATTAAAGATGATCATGTTGAACATTTGAACCTGACATTGGAAAAGCTTCGTGAACATCAACTCTATGCTAAATTCACTAAGTGTGAATTCTAGGCCACGTACTATCAGCGGAAGGTATTATTGTGGGCCCCATCAAATTTCAGGATGTTCTTAATTTAAAACGACCCACATTAGTCACGCAAGTATGGAATTTCCTCGGTTTGGCGGGTTTCTACCGCCGATTCATTGAAATTTTCCCCAAACCTGCCAAGCCCTTAACTAAACTACTCAAGAAAGAAAAGAAGTATGAGTGGCCCCCCCAAAAATGTGAGGAAAACTTCCAAGAGCTGAAACACAAATTGACCACCACCCCTGTGCTTGTTCTTCTAGACATTCACAAGGACTCCGACGTTCTCTGCGATGCCTCTCATTTAGGCTTTTGGCTGTGTGTTGATGCAAGACGGTCATGTGGTAGCATATGCCTCCCATCAGTTACGTCCACATAAGTTAACTATATGACGCATGACCTTGAACTTGCTGCGGTGGTTCATGCTCTCAAGATTTGGCGATATTACCTCATCAGTAACCGCTGTGAATCGTATTCACACCACCAAAGCTTGAAATATTGTTCACCCAACTTGACCTGAACCTCAAGCAATAAAGATGGTTGGAATTGATCAAAGATTATGATGTGGGTCTTTATTACTAACCCGGTAAGGCTAATGTTGTGACTGATGCTCCAAGCCAAAAAAATCTACTATAATAATGTCATGATCCAAGAAGAACGACCACTCTTCCATGAGGAACTATCATGACTCAATCCTGAAGTTGTACCGAGTGGTTTTCTTAATCACTATCAACATGTGTGTCGTCGTGTTAAAGCTGAACACCAAAGACCCGCCGGCACTCTTCAACCTTTGCCAATCTCTGAATGGAAATGGGATGAGATTGGAATGGACTTTGTTCCAGCCTCCACAAAACTTCTAAAGGAAAGCATGTGTGGCGTACCAGTTTTTAAGGCCGGATAAACCCTTGTGTTTAATCGTACTAGTCCCATGATCAGTGGCTAGTACACATAAGCACTTGTTAACATCGTCATACAATACCGGGTTCTTTATTACACAGATAGCCATTATGGTCTCAATTCATACAAATCGGGCCTATTGGTCGAATTGAAACAGCAGCGGTAATGAAATACGTGGTAGTTTGCCCATCAATATGCCGAACCACAGGCAACTGACTGGGGTAACATCCTAGTCCTCGTAGTCATTGTCGTCATCGTCGGAGGGATACTCATCTTCATCTGGCCACATCAACAAGCCAGATGAGTACTTTGAATGTACTCGCAAGCAATTCCCATGGGGAAGTAATTCGGCAGTATTGCAATGCAGGGTTTGAATCAATGGAGCGGCCCTATTAGGTTTCATGTTGTGCGGGAAAGTAAGTCTTAAAGTAAACACAGGGATAATAGATTCTAAAGCGGTTTTGGAAATCTGAGGTACATCAAGAAAAAGATCATCTCATGAGATAGCCTCTGCTACCTCCTTTTCTTGCCTACATCTGATATCCCCGCCTATCACCATCTATAGCCTGCGGCACCCGTCCGTACTACCCCTGGTAGCACGACTAGCGCCTGTCTTCTGCAATTCCTTGCTACCTGCCGTGTAGCCTAAATTACACTCTGTGGACACATCATGCCCACGTCCTTAGTCTCTTTCCTAGGTTTTTGCAAGCAAAGCTCAGTCTAACCAATGTGTGGCCTTGCCAGTTCATGTCCATAACCGAGAACGCGGCTATTTGAATAGTTTTTAACACTCTGTAGAGGTTGTACGGCTTTACCCACAAGATGTAAGTCCCCCTTGTTGCCGAGCGCTACGAATACACCTCTCGAGGTGTATCAGCAGGGTTATTACAACAAGACCTTTCACCCATTTTTGTACCAGAACTAGACCCGCTAGATAAGATCTACCCAATCCTCGACTGTGCTCGGCGATGCCTGACCCCACAACCCGAGGTGGACTTATCTTTGTGTCGAACCTCTACCCATGTATCACGTGGAGGTCCACCAGGGAACTTCTACCCACATAAACCCGTGGAGATCCTCTAGGGATGCCAACCTACCTAGCACACTCTTCCTACTGCCCACGGGTCCAGACTCTAATATTCGACGGGATAATAAGCCAAGTCCTTCCCATAAAGGCTATGTGGACGTACAGTGTGGAACTGGTTTAGCGGCACTTAGGTTCGGTCCTTGGTTGATTCGAGCAAGACTCCACATTTGTCCTCGACAACCATGCTACCACTTGTTACTCTAACATCCCCGAACCGCCCTTACAATTCTTACCCGAATCAAAATCATCTCCCATTTTGTTTAGTGTTTTGGCAACAACACACTTTCAAAACATCACCTCGGAAGGCAATTGCCATTCCGAGGGTTTTAGATCCCATGTCTAAGGGAGTTCGTATAAACCAAACAAAATTTGTTTTTTTTAACTATAGCAGGTCTAAGTATGGCTAACGCCTATATACTTATTATTTTGCTGGTCGTATGATAACCGACTAACTATAACTAGGATTACAAGAGTCGGATTATCAGACCTATGTCATATGCAACTACTAGTTATAGCTAGGTCTAGCATAAAATACCGTTGATATTCACATAACATGCAGAGTTGCAAACAAAATAATTAAATTTTCACACTTATAGGATTCAACATGATCGAGGTGGAAATGCTTGCCTGGCAATTCCTAGTTCTGTTCTTGACTCGGGGGTGATTCCGGATTCTCCTGACGCACGTATCTCACTCCGTCAACTACACGTTGAAAGAGCATCAAATAAGAAGCAAGCAGTGCAACTTCAGCCAATTCAAATAATATGCATGTCCAAAGGAGAATGATGCCAACAGGGTGAAGTAATAAGGGTTTTGGTTTAAAGGTGGTTGAGTTAAGGTTTAGGGTTTTGGGCGGCAGGTCGACGTTCTAACTTTTAAATTACCAACTTATGAGCACTTCAAGACGGAACTTAGGAGGGGTATATATATGGGTCTCAAGCTGGTAGTAGGACTCTGAGATTCTGATTCTTAAGTCTAAGAAAGCAAGACTTACCCTAGGCAATTGATATATGTAGCATAAAATGAAGACGCACCCGGTTGGAGAAAATTCATGCTACTAGAGTTCTACTCCCGAAACCATTTGCCTTGTGATCTTGATAGCTACTACAGGCATTTTGATATACTGGATGCTATGCGAAACTTATTTTGGCTTGCCCTAGAAATGACATATATAGTGTATATGTTGCTTTAAAGAAAAGTGAAGAAGCACCCCAACTCCAATCTTTACTGCCTATCGTTTAAATGTCTTCAAAAATTGAGTTTATTTTGAATCAAAAGTTGACATTTCTCTTTATCTTCCAAGAACCGGAAAAATGAGTTCAAAAACCGGTCATGAAGGGCCCGAACCGGCCGAACCAGTGGCGCACGGTTCTGAAATAACTAAAACGGAGAAAACCCATTTAAATGCGCTTTCCGACAGTGTTATTACGCTTCCAATATGCTGGAGGCGGGACAGAGCTATTGCGTATTTAAAATGTCAGACGCGGGAACTCGTGTTCGAACAGATTAAAGGCACTTTAATTAGGGAAAGGCGGCAACTTGATTGGGGCGCCGTCACTCGAGCTGACGCGCGGGCCTGATAGAGGAGCGGAGCACGTTGACAGTGGCGGGCCCCTTGCTTACCGCTTCGATGCTCACCTGGCAATTGCACAGCGACGGCTTAGCCGCTTGGGTAAGGTTCGGCGAGGCGGAGGGGAGTTCCCGTCGGCGAGGTTTTGTGCAAAACCGGCTCCGGTTTGCTTTTGAGGAATTAAACTGGGGATTCAGAAGAGGAGGGGATGGTGGTCAAGCTAGGGTAGGTTAATTGGAAAATGGACTTGGAGTTCAATGGTTTTGTTGCGACGGAGGCGGACTGGTTTTGAGCCACGGCGAGGGGTGAGGTAGTAGAGAAGTGGTGAGCGGCTGCTAGTCGCCTTTAGAAGGGAGGGAAGAGGGATTGGTGGAGCAAGGAGCTTAGGGATGGTTTTTTTTCTTATAGGCGATGGCGGAAAGAAGGTGCATAGGCGGCCGCAGCAAGCGTCCTGGCTTTGCCGACGTGACAGCGCATGGTCGCGGCAGGGCCGCTCGGTGCTGCTGGGCGCTAAGGCAAGTGTGGTGGGGGCCATGGCACGGTGGGCAACGAGTCAATCGACGGCCCACATGCTGATGCCGATGAGTGGCGTGTGGCGGCCGCTGGGTTTGTTGGTGCCAGCGACGAGGCGGTTCAAGGACAAGTTGTGGTCACTGTGAGAGGGAAGGGAAACAAGGAGAAGTCGTGGCGTGCTCAGGCGAGGTGGTCGGCGAGTTAAACGATGGGCGGCTCGACGATGCCACAGTGGACACGCACTGTGGCATGCCCGTGCACTATCTGGGTGCGCTCTGTGCCCCGTCAGTGCACGTCTGGAGTGGCATGGGGGTGCCATAGGATGCCCTGGTGCAGCCCGACACGCACAACCACGTCACGGGGATTCTTGGGGACGTATTCAAGGAAGCAGAGAAGTTAGGCACCAAATAACAGTGCGGAGTTAGGTACTTGTTGAATGCCATTGTGCGCTCAGGCTAGAGTTCAACTAGGAAGGACAAGAGGAAAGCTCCGTTTGGGAAGTTATGAAGTAGGTATGCTAAGGGAGCAGTGAAAGAGCTTCACCAGATTTTTGGGCTTTGTCCACTGAAGTCTGCCCACGATTCCATGCGAGGAATTGATTTGAACCAAGGTGTTTGATGCTGACTGCGCTAAATTTCTAAACACAATGTGCCCATGTTTTTGCATATTCGTGCTCCTGGAGATGTGGGGACTATTGTGGAATTTTATCAGAATTTTCTGAGATTTATTCTTGGGGGTTGTAGTTCAACGCGCGTTGCTGTCCTAAAGTTAATTATTTTCACATAATAATATTTTTGAACTGGGCACTCTTATTTTATGTTATATTTGAGTTGGGGATAATATTAGGTTGTCCCATGAATTTTTCTAGAATTTTTTTTGAAAGGCCGAAGAGCTTTAGATCGTGCAATTAGGGTTTCGGATGAAATAGGAGGTATTGGGAGAAAAGGGATCGGGGCTTAGATTTAGGGTTCCAGAGGCGGTAAGTTGCGAAAGAGGTATGAGGAACGACAGGAACTCATCCCTCTTAGCTCGGGGCCACTCGAGGGTAGGGTGCCGTTAGTGTTGGCGCGTCGGTGTATATGGTGCAGGTGTCGAGTTTAAGGAGGTATTCTCGCATTAGGGTTTTATTCATGTATGTTGTGCGTGTGTGTGTGGCGTGTTCGGGTACAGCGGATCCATGCATGGTTGAACATGTCCTAACTATGTGTGAGATCATGCTGGTATGCAGATTTTGAAATTCAGGGTGTGACAGCATGCCATTTGGGTAGTTGTTGATCGATTGTCCAAAGTGGCACATTTTCTACATGTCCGAGAGACGATTTCAGCTAGTCGTCTCGGAGCTTTACATATCTTGGCACTCCACTGGAGAAGAAGGCATGCATGGTTGAGGAAAGAAGTGTAAGCATAGGCGCAAGCAGGAACATGAAGGTTAGGCAATTCTGCTCCTCCCAACACCATTCACCGCATTCTAGTGTTTTAATTTGCCTTTGATTTGCTTTGGATTTTGAATTTCCATAGCTTAGATGGACTTATTTTTTCTTTCTGTAGGTTAGATGGATCTGCTAGGGCCACTTTGCCGTTTGAGTCCATTTCGGTGGGGAGTTCAGTGTTGGTGGGAAGAGAATGCATTACATGGGGGGAGATGAGGCTATGCCCTACATTGACCACGACAAATTGGGCTTGGTCTTGGTTAATCGTCATTTGCAAGAGCACCACAACATAGTAGAAGGACAATTGTTGCACTCGTTGTTACCTAGGTCAGAGCTCGTAGATGGTCTTAGTGTTTTGTGGGAGAACCAGTCATGCATGAAAATGTTAGAATATGTCACTGATGGAGGCGTTGTGAACATATTTGTTGAGGATCCTGTTGAGACAGCATCGATAAGTGACTCTGAGGATGAGCTCGATGCAACGTTAGTAGATGATGAAGGTGGCATTTTGTTTCTTGAACCAGATTATGTAGAACCAGATGATGATGGTCAAGAAGTAGAAGTATTGGCAGCAGCAAAGATGGGGTAGCTACAAGCTCATGTGCAGTTGATAGTGAGAAGGAGAAGGATTCAGTGAGAAGGTTTTATGGTGAAAGAAGTCTTAGTTGGCACAAGGATATGAAAAAGAGAAAGACAATGCACAAGCCACTCCGAAAGCTAAACTTAGAAGCTAACTGTGAAGCTACTAGCAGCTCTGATGACATTTATTATGTTTCTGCCGATTGTTTATCATTAGATGAGGAGGTAGCAGCTATCAACCACAATTACCAAGAGTTTAAGGCTAAGCTTAAGGCAGGTAAAGCTCTCTCACTTGATGGCGATCTACTCGTAGGTGAAGTTAATGAGAAAATATAAGCTGACTCTAGTGATGTAGATAGTGATGGTGAGCTTGTGATTCATGGGTCAAAATACCCTAGGTTTGACAGGAAGTCAAAAGTATCCCAATTCACTCTAGGAGTGAAGTTCACTGGGGAGGAGTTCAAAGAAATCATAATCAATTATGGTCTTGTAGAAAAAAAAAGAAAAAATTGTGAAGGAGGAGGGTGATAGAGTGAGGGCAAAGTGTGATCAGCTCATGTGTCCTTGGTTGTGCTTGTTGAAGAAAACAACAAGATTTCAAAGCTAACAGATAACTTCATTCAATGATGAACACACATGCCCACTGAGAAGAAACAATGCACTGGTGACCTCTACAGGGATTGCAGATAAGCTCCAAAACTTAATAATGGCTAATCCACAGTGGAGTTTGCAACATCTTCAGGTGATAACGTAGGAGGAAATGTTTGCAAACGTCAAGAGAAAAGAAACAAGAGGCACTTCTAACACTACCATGGGCAATACTATTAATATTCATGGTCTAGTGCAAGGGTCGCAAGCAAGTTCAAGTATTACTATCAATGTATCATCTGGGATAGCAATCACTCAAGCTACAAACTAACAAGCGAGGAAGAGAACCCCAATAAACGGACTTGACAGGCTTCTTGGTCTTTGAAATTTGTGTTCATGTCATGGAGATGTATTATGCCAAACTTGTGCAAACCTAATGTGATGCCTGTGGCAAAATGATGCCTGCTTATGTGTTGTAATATGCCAAACTGATGGGTTATGTGATGTCTGCCAAACTGATGGCTTTTGTGATGTCTACTAAACACTACCTATGTGTTGTAATATGCCAGAGTTATGTCAATCATGTGTTATATCTAGTGTCTTGTTAAATGCTTGCATATCATACTTGTGGAAAATCTGTTTCGTTTCGTTCTCGGATTCTTTGAATAATGCTACGCTTGCATTCACAACATAACTTGCATTAATCTGACCAAAATACATCGATTTCTGGCCAAATTACCATGCAATTGCTTACATTACTTCCAACCATTGATCATCAACATTGATGCAATAGTTAACAACAAAACAATTCTCTCTCTAACTTCGTCAACTTTGCATTAAGATCAGTAATTGAAGCATCATTCTCCTTCAATTTTGTTGTACAAGCAATCATTCGTGCCATTGTCTGCTCTAGCTTGACTCTTGAATCACTAACAGAAGCAGCCAACTCGTTCTTATCCCTCCGAAGTGGCCTCACTGTGTCACGCAAATCGACCAACAAAGTGAGTTGGGTGTGTCAAACCATGACTAAAATCTGCATCATCCGAGCTACACAAATTGTGGCAACAAAATATAGAGCCCAAAATCAAATGGAGAAAATATATAAAAAATCACGAATCAAATCCTAAAATCACATCGCTCATCGGAGCATTTGTGCAAGTCAAGTGCCTTTTCGTTGGGTTCATCCCACTCCATGAAATCCATCGCGATGCTTGTATTGCAGTGGCAATTGATGGTCGGTGCATAGTCCAGTGGCCCCTGCCTATAAGCTATGGGATAGGAGTTGCCTTCTTCCCCACGAAAACGAGAGGTGGTGCCTGACGAGCTAGATATCACCTCCCCTCCTCCCTCTCAAATCAATGGCGGTTAGGGTTTTCGGTAGGGGAGAAAGGGGAACGAGGAGTAGAGGAGGAGGAGAGAGAGGTGGTGGGTCCCATGACTTAACTATCATGCGCCAACGAGACGAGACCCCACCATGTCAGAGCACGTTTGACGTCCACGTGGGCTAAAACCGGGGTCAAAAGGGTTGAGAGGCTACATGTAAATGATATAACATATGGAGGGTGTGTTCTAGGCCATTTTAAACTTAAGGGTTGAACTTCAAACTCTATCAATAGTTCAAAAGGTTATGTGTACTCGTGTAATGATTGGGAGTGCTCGTAGCACCAAGGGATACCCGTCGGTGACACCGTAGGGCATGGCAACGATGTTGACGGGCAGATCGACGAGAGCGTAACCATCTGGGTTAGAGAGGATTTGGCACGACGCAGTTATTTTTCTTGTATATTAATCTGGTGTTGTTGTCATGATGCAGTCTTGCTGCCTGCCCAGCTGCCCTCTCCATTCATGCAGTTTTGCATCATCTGAAGAAAAATGATGTTCTGAGGTGCTGGCTAGGTAGTGCCCACCGATCTTGCATGTACAGCAAGCAGTAATCGAACCAATCTGAACCACGTAGCCGGATTTCCAAATCATTAAGCAACTCCATTCAGAGAAAAAGACATTAAGCAACTGAACCAATTCTCATTGGGCAAAGAAGAAGAAAAAGATGTGACACCCAATTGATGATAATCAGAAGGCATTTAGGTGATTTGAAGCACTATACAACTGTTTCATTAGGAATTTTGTAGAAATTTCAAAAGAAACTGTTCAATCCGGTTCATGCGAATTCATGAGACCTGACAAGATTTGTGGAAAAACCTTGATCACGAGTCTTAGAGATAACTGTGTTAATCAAGTGCTACATGAGTAGCTGAGGCCATTCTTCAGCAAGTAAGTTACTCCCTCCGTCCCAAAATATAAAGCATATTTTGTTTAGTTAAGATAAGACTTTGACCAATAATTACTCTATTAATATATGATTTATGTGATATAAAGTCGTAATTATAATTAAATATTTTTAAATACGAATCTAATGACATCAATTTTATATCACATAAAATATATATTAATAGAGTAATTGTTGGTCAAAGTGTTGTCTTAACCAAATAAAATACACCTTACATTTTGAGACGGAGGAAATATTAACTAACCGCATTACATTTTGAGACGGAGGAAATATTAACTAACCGCATGAGTAATCCCAGAGTGATCCTGCGCATCAGTTTCTTATCCAACGGTCTTAGACTGGACCTGAACACACATCCCGTTGCTAACAAAACCGGAGCCCAATCCCGCCCCCCGCCTCGCGCGAATACCGAGGCTCCTCGAGGGCCAGCGGCGGCCGCCGCAGGAGGGTCGCGCCGTCGGTGCCCTAGCCCGGAGCACGCGCCGCGCGGCACGGCGGCTCTGGGTAATACAAGCACAAATGCAAAACACGAGTACTCGCATTGCATCAAGCCAAGCAGCGGAGAGGGGAAGGCGAAGAAGCTTTTACCTTGCCTCTGCTTGAGGTGCTGCCATGCCCGCGCGTGATGGAGCAGGGGAGTCAATGTCGATTCGGCGGCGGGGGACGGTGGAGGCGGGATCGACCGGCGGTGGGGTCGATTGGTGGCAGGGGAGACGAGATTGACCGGCGGTGATGTCGGTTCCGCGACGGGGAGGCCGGAATGAACGGGGCCTTCATAACCAACCCTGGTTGGATGGTACTACAATTTTTTATGACTAGAAATATCATGCTTGCTGTGCAAAATTGCAAACCTCTGTCAAAGTTCTTTTTCAGCCTTCCACCCTATTACTTATTTAAGAACACATTTGAATTTGAGATCAATAATTGCAGTGGATGTTCGGATAGCAGCGCCTGGAAAGCGGATGATAACCCTTTTACTGCCATGCTGTCCAGAAAGTGAGCACAAAGTTTCATGTTAATTCCTATGGTGAACACGCAAGGTTCATCACCATTTACCAGTCTTGATTATATCAGTTCCCAAAGATAGTTTTCACAGGAATTTTCTTGAGTCTGTGCCCACAATGTTCTTCAGCGTTATGTTAGTAGTGTCATATTTTTCCTCATGTTAATCAGTCATCAACTTCTTTTCGAAGGCAACAAGTATCAATTGAACCAAAGATGGACAATACTGTGGAAAATTTGACATCATTGAACTGTCGATAATTTTACATACTTACAGTGGGCCCCATTTCTGTTAACTATAAAATTACAAATATACATAATTACACTAGAGAATCTACTCATCTAAGCACAATGTTGATTGCCTAAGAATGAAACAAATACTGCTCATTTACTTTGATGTGTGCCAAACTGTCAATACTCTATATCGAGCTGAAGAAAAGCTGAATCTGTTTTGGGGTGGCTTGTCTTCTCTTATCTTCTTTGGAAGTTTAAGACTTTGATGGAGAAGGCAAAGACAAAAGCGAAGAGAACGGCGAATCCAACAACACCAGTAGCCATAAAACCTACGTAGTCATGCCTGAATCCAAAGAATCTGTTGATGAAATCTTTCACCACTTCCCCATCCTCCAACGTAACGTCTGCGATATCTCCATATTGTGAGGCAACAAGTCCGTAGAGTGTCCATGCCACTGGGCATGCCCATGAGTACCATCTCCACCATATTGGTATCCTCTGCAAGCCAACCATATATGATTTAACGTCAACGGTATGAAGAAGATGTAGAAGTTGGTGCATATAAATGAACTACTCATGGAGACTTACTGGTCGGGGGACTAGGAAGCCAGCAAAGATGTTCCATACCGCATAGAATGCAGTTGCAACTATGGCAGCAATATCGCTGTTCGGTGTCATGGCAACTGCCATCATCCCGTAAAATGTGAAGTACAGGAAGGTGAAGAACATGAAGAAGATGTACCAAAAGAACTTGATAAATGCCCAGTCCAAGCCAATCAAGCTGTAGACAATCAGACCATAAACAATGGTCTGGAGGAAGACGTGTGGGATCTCAATAAGAACCTGTTGAATGGTTAACACTGTCAGAATTTAGAAGTCGATCGAAGGAAGAAAAGTGCAATGATTTCTTTTCAAATCTTCTGCAACGACCATTACCTGTGCAAAAGCATATGGTAGGGCAGAGTACATCCCAGCAGCTTTTTCTCGGTAGAAGACTGTTCGCTCAACATCTACAATCGGTTGCACGCATTGGCCATTCTGAATTCCAATGAAAATAACTGCTGCATACATGGATCCCAAGGAATTGAACAGGTCCTGTCTCTTGCCGCTGAAAGGAAAGATGAATTATAAATAAGTTTCTTTCTCACAGTATGGCAATATCGATCAGGTCTCAGTTGGAGCCGTTGCGGCAGAGGTACTTACATCTTCCTGCCTAAGTTCAAGAAGATGGTGCCAAATATGAGGGCAATAACCGTCGTGAAGAAGATTCTAGTTGCAGTGTATGACGGATTTCGCCAGTATGACTTGTGCTGCTTCCACAAGCAAGCCATGCATTGTGTGAAGAAGGACTGTGCGTACTGGCTTGGGAAGTACAGGTCGGACGATCCAGGTGGAGGTGCGCTTAGTTCACTGATCAAAGCTTTGTTCCTCCTGCCATGATGCATGCTTATCAGTGAAATGAGATAGACTGATAGAGGATTAAAAATATGGAACATCATTTCGGGACTGAACGTACCGGTATAGGTCAGAATTCACGTATACTTCGGCAAAGTTGACCCCCAGGGCATCCTCTTGGGCTAGGGTGGTGACTTCTAACATCCATGTTGCAGGGTTGTAACCATCCTTGATTTTCTTTACTCCTTGTACTCCCTACATTTGGAGCACCAAGCAAGGTTATCATGCATGCCATAAGCCGGAAATAGCGTGTTCTGTTCAATAGGTCAGTGCCGTGGCTCACCTCAAAGTAATCGATCAGATGGCACGAGTTGTGTCCCAAGGGGCCGACATAAATTTCTTCACCTCCGCGTTTCATCAGAAACAGCTGCAGAAGCTCAAGAATAACATGTGAGTGCTCATACGAGAGACATTCAGTAGTTTTACAGATTACACTTTTGTCACCCACAGTGCAATTTACCTCATCAAAAGCTTCAAAGATATCAATGCTGGGCTGGTGGATGGTGCATACAACTGTTCTTCCTGTGTCGACCGTGTTTCTGACCGCCCTCATCACGATTGCAGCTGCCCTTGCGTCTAGTCCAGAAGTTGGTTCATCCATGAATATGATGGACGGGTTAGCAACAAGCTCGACAGCAATTGTGAGCCTTTTACGCTGTTCGGTGGATAAACCATTCACTCCTGGCAGTCCCACCAATGCTCCCCTCAGTGATGTCAGCTCGACGAGTTCCATGACTTGGTCCACAAACATCTGCATCCATAAAGTGAATCAGCTGAATACTTCAGTGATCTCTTGCAATGCGAAATGAATAGTGAGATACTTGTGAACTAGCAGGATAAAGGTCATTCAACTGACCTTTCTTGCTTCCGAGTCTACATCAGGGGACAGTCGGAGCCATGCTGAGTACACGAGGATTCATAGACGGTGACATGTGGAGAGTGGATATCATTTTGCTCACAATAACCAGCTATCCGGGCAAAAGTGTCTTGGTTCTTTGGGTATCCAGAGATGCTGATGTCTCCTTCAATATAACCGCCAGTTTTCCTTCCCGCCAACACATCCATCAAAGTGGTCTTACCCGCCCCGCTGACGCCCATCAATGCCGTAAGAACTCCCGGCCTGAAAGCTCCGCTAACACCCTTCAGCAGCAGTAGCCGGTCTTCAGTGATACCTTTGTCTTTCATTTCCTGTCGAAGATTTGTGCATACAATATAGTATTTTTCATTAGCAATTGCTTTGTTGAACACATGACAGAACTTCTGGGTAATGCTTACCTGAGGCATGTCCACAGAGTATCTGATATTGTCGAAGGTTATCGCCAAGGGAGTAAATGGAAGCGCCATCCCCCTCTTCCTGGTGTCAGCTCCCGTGATTTCTCCTCTTTCTGCATTTGTTACACTGGTTACAAGGATGCAAATATGGCACGTGTTCCTTGACGCATTCTATGCAAGAATATGCTACTGACCATCAGAAGGTGAATTCTGGTTATCTGTTCCAAGAAGCAGCAACTCTACATTTTCTCCAGTACGGTTTACATGCTTCTCCCTCAGTTCCTCTTCGGAAACAACATTTTGGCCCTTTCCGAGTGCTGTAGTTACAAGAAGGATGTCAGTACCGAACATAAGGTATTTGAAATGTGTGAATCAATTGTACTTCGAAGCTGAGCAGGTACTCACGGTCAAGCAAGTCGAGGAACAGAATGAAGAGGACGTTGAAGAGCATGATGTACCCAAGTAAGGCACCAACACCGATCCAGTACCAGATTGGGTCTACAAAGATGCCACGCGCCTTGAGGACTTGTACGCCGAGCGTGTCATTGCTTACTGTCCGATCAACAACCTGCGCAAACATTGACATTTGTTTTTAAGTTATCTATCTGAAATTAGATTGATCAAGGGCCCAGGAGATGCTGCATTACCATCTGCCAGCTATGGCCAAGGAACTCATTCACCGCTATGGCATTCTGTGCATACATCAGAGGTGAGGACCAGTAGCCCCAAATCCACCATTTCTTGATGTTATCTGCAGAAAGATAATTCAGCACGATGCTCTTGACAGTTGACACTACCTGAACAATCACTGAATGAATATTTGACATACCTCTAGCTATCAAGAAGCCACCGAGAATCAGAAGAACAAGCTGAGCAAATGACCCAAACGTGTCCGCAACAACCATGTCTCTTCCTAACGCAGCAAGAAGCCGGAAGAGACCGGATGCCATCTGGCTGATCAGTACAAGCAGCAGGTAATGGCGGAAGAACCGTTCAATGTTTGGATCAAAGCCGATGACATAGTAAGTCATGCAGATCCATACAGCGCATTCCAAGAATGATATTGGGATCTTAAGGACCCATGTAGGCAATGCATATGCCCATGATGGATAGAAGAGCAGGTCCCTCTGCTTATAGAATATTGGCAGCTTTGCAATGCTCATCGCGAGCTCGGCAAATCCATTGAACAAATGCGTGACTAGGCCAAGGAACATCGCACCCAGGAAGATCACTCCATCTTCGACAGTGCCTCGGTGCATCTTGGTGCGCAAGAAGACAGTCATAGCGATGGTCCCAAGGATTATGAGCTGGTACAAACATGTAATATTCATCAGATTTTGCTATCCGAACTCAGAAGTAGAGAAGATTTCAAGGACCAAGATGCATACCTGGACTACTTTAAAGATGTAAACAAACGAATTCCTCTTCATCAGCAACCACTCCCTAGAGAAGCATGCCTTAAGAAGCTCTATCTTGGTGATACCGAACTTCGAGGTCGTGAGAGCAGCTGGATGGTTCCTGGTTCGATCGAAGGGCACGCTGAGCTCTGAGCCAACCTTACGCCCAACATGGAATGCTTTGAATGCCTCCGTGAAGTCGTTAACTGAGATGTATCGGTATGGCTCGTCACTTCGGCACCAGTACTGGTGCTGATCCTTCCTAGATGTAACCTGTGAATTCACAAAAGACACTGTCAAATTGGAGTTCTGAGTCCGAACGTGCAGTAAAGAGAAATCTGGTTGATCACTCACTTCTTGCAAGAAGTCTGCAACACCTTTCCTCTCAGGACATCTGAATCCCATGGCCTCAAAGAACTCGAGGACATTTTCTCGAGGGCCCTGGTACACGATTTGGCCCTCAGTGAGGAGAACAATGTCATCAAAGAGCTCGTATGTTTCAGGTGCAGGCTGAAGCAATGCGATCAGTGCGGTGCCACCGAGAATGTGAACAGACTGCCTGAGGGAGTTGACAATCTGGTACGTTGTGGAGCTGTCCAAACCAGTGGAGATTTCATCCATGAACAATGCCTTTGCTGGCCCGACAAGCATCTCACCTACGAAAATTCAATATTTCGAGACGTCAGATTTTACTGTCATGATCAAAAGGGTACATTTATGTGTATTTCTTTCCTTAAATGCATATTGCACATACCAGTTGTGACACGCTTCTTTTGTCCTCCTGAGATACCTCTGATCATACCGTCACCAACCATCGTATCTGCACAGATTTCCAGACCCAAAATCTGCGGAGAAAAGCAAGTATGTTTAGGGGCATATGCATTGCTTTGGCTTCTTGTTTATGTTATGTATGGTACTCACTTTGAGGATGTAATCTGTGATCACACTCTCTTGTCCTTCCACAGAGATGGCCTGTTTGGACAGAAGAGCATAATAACTTGAGTAATTCTTGTCTAATTGTAAATAGATAAGGATTTTGATTCAAATGAGATAACATGTCACCTTCATGTAAACATCAATATCAGGATCTGGCTTAATGTTGGCTTCTTTCTCCCTTCTTGAGAGTTCAGCAAGCATATCTGTAATATGAAATCACCATAAGTAATTAAGTATCACTTCACAATATGTGAATAATTATCCTTTTCCCTTTACAGTGCCCATGTAACATACCGTAACGAGTTCCCACTCCTTGACATCTTGCAGAGAAGGCCAGCGTCTCCCTCACCGTCATTTCGCCGATGTGAAGATCATGCTGCCCGATGTATGCCGATGTCCTCTGGGGGACGAACTCATCCATGTCATGTCCATTGTAAGTCACTCTCCCTGACACCTGAACATTTCCAATTCAAATTCATCAATGTTTCTGCTTACAATAAATCTTCCCTGTATAATTATTCTGTATGGAATTATAAACTACTCAAAATTAAGAAGCATGGGAAGACGTGGTACCTTCAGAGTTGAGTCCAGTTTCCCTGCCAAAGCTAGGAGTAGACTAGTTTTCCCACATCCAGGGGGGCCAAGCAACAAGCACATTCTGAACAAAGTCCACATGATTAAAACTCCAATCTACTGAAAAACTATGAGACCATGTAAACAAACAGTTGTCGATTTCTCACCTGCCGGGTCTTATGACTCCGCTAATGTCATGGATGATAGAAATGGGCCTCTTCCCACTTGAAACAATACGCAGAGCACTCAGCACATCCTGAAGAATCGAAACAGTATTACAAGAATCAGAAGGTGCAATAGAATCACTCAACATCTGCACTGAACTTTTCAGTTCTTCCAGGACTGTTAAGCAACAAGGTTCTTTACTGAAAATGCATACCATGACTTTGTTGGAGAAGAAGTTGGTGAATGTCGGGATTCCCCGGTTGCCGACGTACGCCTCCGCGTCGATATTCAGGTTCTCAAACCGCACTTCTATTGTCGGGTTGTCGATCCCAACCCTGCCAAACATCAAAATAAACCAAAAAAACATTTTTCTTTTGAGAAAATATTCCTGAATGGTTTTCTACAGCAGAATTCAAACGTTGTGCAGATCATTCATTCAGGTTTTGCTACTGATCAAGAAATGCTCACCGTTCCATGCGGTCGCGGAGCTTGAGGAGGAAGCGCTCGTTGTCCTCCTCGGCGGTGCGTATGAGGCGCTCGATGAGGTTCTTCCTCTCCTGCAAGTCGAGCCCCTGGATGTCCACCTGCTGCCCAGCGCCACCGGCGCCGGCGCCGCCGGGGAGGAGAATGCCCTTGCGCATGCGGTCGTAGGTGGGGAGCTTCTCGATGGCCGCCCACCGCAGCGCCTCCTCGTCGTCCTCCTCCCTCACCGACCTCCCGAACGCATCGCTCCTCCCCGACGTCCCCCGCCACGACGACGCAGTCCGCCGCATGCTCCCGCCGGCGGGGCTCCCCATCCTCATGATCTCCATCCCGGTAGCGCCTCTTCTTCTCCTCGAGGTGCTGTTGCTCCCTCGCCTCCTTGATTTGATTGCTTCTCCTCTCTTCTCCTACCTTGCGTTCTTGCTTGCTGCTCTCATGGAGAAGGAGAAGAGAGAGCTCGTTAGTGAAGTGTGTGAGGAGGCGGAGCCGGGGCACGAAGTATAAATACTTGTGCTCTCGAGCTGCCTCTCTTGCTAGCTAGCTAACTTGTGCTAGCGAGGTGATTAGGACGTGCTAATCTATATTAGTGGGGTGGCGTGCGTTGGATTGCATGGATTATTAGGCCACTGCTGTTAATTATTTTTTGTCTTCATTTGTGTAATGGAGTGCACATAGTTTGACTGGACCAGCTGAGCGCCTCAACGGCTTTGACGCCTTCCGGTCGCCTTTGACGGACCGGTCTCGGGTTCATCGCGACCGTCGATGCGTGGATCTACGGCCAGTGGATCGTCCACGTGTTGTGTGGCGCCATGGGAGGATTTTGTACTGGAAGGGGGGCTCGGCAGCTCAAGTCACCCGTGTAGGTAAACGTCATGTAGCAGTGGCTGTGAGTCATGTTCATGAGGTAACTAGTTTCTGGATTTCAGTCATGGAACAACAAGTTATAGATACTTTGCATATTTACACACTACAAATATCTTGAACCTCAAAGAGGGATTTCACAGTTCTATAACTAAAGCTCTAGTGTAATTTCATTCCCAAACAAGAAATTGATCACTACGCGTATTAAGATGGCGTGATTTCTGAGCAGTAGTAACAAGCACCGACGACCGCATGCATACCATCTCATAAGTCAGCGGCTCGTACTGGTGCCTTAGCTTCACTAGGGAGAAAAACGAGTTAACAAACTGATATTTCTCTCATTTTAAACACAGCGTCCCATATTTCATCAGACCAGACACAAATAAGAGGCATAACGTGTGCCAAGCGTAAGTGGGACGTGTGCCTCAAATATTTCTCTAGCACATGTAAGGGACGTACGCATGTATATGTATACGTGAGAGAGTATTGTCACTCTTTAGATGAAACAGTGACATTATGTATAGCTTCAAAAAATTGTGAAAATTTTGAGAAAAATTGACAACAGTGACATCATATATATCTACCGTGCCATGAAATTTTAAATCCAAATTCGACCTATAGCTCAAGAAACAAAAAGGGCAAATATGTTTGTAAATACTACCAAATTTAAATTTGGAGTGAACATTGTCTAACTAGTACTATTCATAGCAAGATTTATCTTTTCTATTACTCGAGCTATCGATATAATTTGGATTTGGAAATTTGTGGCATGATAGATACATTTAGTATCAATTTTATATTAAAAAACAGATCGTGCATTGGTATCATGGTATGGCATAAAGACCGGTATCACTAGATATAGTCTTGTATATACATGTGATATGTGATTGTGTGTGTAAATTTTTGTACATGCGTCTTGTACTGTTTTCATAGGCGGAGGAACTGTCCTTCCAGCTGTCCGAGCTTGGCGACGACGCGGACGTCGCATCTCCGATGAAGGCTTTGAAAATGCGTCAGCCCCAAAGAATCAATTTCAGGTCCATCCGCGCTGCCGTCACGCCGAGTGTGAAGACAGTGCGACTAGCGATTTTCTCGGTTACGTTGATCAACGAAGTAGAAGAGACCCAGCGATGAGATTCACGCCTGCACCGCGTGAGAGTTCACGAGTGGTCAACAAAGCCCTGCACCTTCGACGCCGCAGACAACTAAGGCGGCAGCAACCGTTTGCAGTAAGTACTACGCCATAGATAATTCACAAGATCTTTGGTCGAGGTCATCTCTCTCTATCTTAGTTCGTAAGTCTCAGGTCTGGTCAAGGATAGCCACCTCTTATATAATTGTATTGTACAGGTGTACTCTGTTTATTTGAACAAGAATAGTACGGAGAAATGGTGCAGGTAGTTGCAGCCGAGTCTGGGGGTAAAGTGGACGTGACTACACACCCAGACTCACTCATATCATCATCATATGCATCCCTTTGTTTCCACTAGATAATTTTAAAATTTCCAAAATAATCATAGTTAAATTTCAGAAATGCATAGGAATGCAAACAGAAAACTTTAGAATGAATATAGAACATAGAAATAAAAGGCAGGAATAAGGCGTTTGGATCAATTGTAGGAACTTTTTTGAAACTTATATATGTCCAAAAGAAACAGAGGGAGAAGAAGATTGCGCCGGAAAAAAATTCGTGAGCTGAGCGAAGAAAAGGAAGAAGAGGGAGGGAGAAGGGGGAGCGCGGGTGTTTGACATGTGGGTATGTCTCTTTCCTTTGCATTTGCTGTTTTTTAGGATGAAGTGGCAGACACATGGCATCACGTAGGTTTGATTTTGATAGTCCAGGCTATGTTGTTTCTAATTTTGGAGTTTGGGAGGTGTTGGCTTAGACTTCTGCAATTTTTAATTTGATTCTAGAATATCATGTTCAAATGTTTCTTTTTAGGTGCCACTTTCAAATGGAAGTTTTTTCCATGCTATTAGCATTCCCTACTATAAAAAGCTGAGTCAAAGTTCGATCATCGAAATTTTCTGTCATGTTCGCACCATTTAAATTTTCGAATCAATTGAAATTTGTTGGACATTATTCAGCTTGTAGACGAGCTAACATATGCACAACTGGTGGGCCTAGATGCACAAATGGGGCTCCCACAGACTTCTGGGTAGCTTTTGTAGAAATTCGGTCTTCTTTTAATTTCAACCTCATGTTTGCCGTAAAAATGTCACAGAATCAACTAAAATACATTGGAAACGATTTAAAGTGTAGAAAAAGCAACTTT
Source organism: Stipa capillata (assembly GCA_019208055.1). NCBI lineage: Eukaryota > Viridiplantae > Streptophyta > Magnoliopsida > Poales > Poaceae > Stipa > Stipa capillata. The sequence continues at coordinate 62,136 of JAGXJF010004606.1, forward strand.
CTGGATATTGACGAGCCTGAGCATGCAGTGGAACACATAGGCTTTTGGAGGTGACTTTAGCAAAAGTTCGGTATTTTGGATTCCAACCTTGTGCTCATACCATTTTATTTTCGTAGAATCAATTGGAATTTGTTGGAGATGGTCCAACGTGTTGAGGAGAACTTTGTATACACCGGTGGGCCTACCATGCATATTTATATTATCCATTTTGAATTCTACAATTAAATGCTCATTTGTGGGGTCAAACGGGTGTTAAAGGTAAATATTCGTTTGGTAAATTATTTGTCAAACATTCGTATGGTTTAAATATGTCCTGATTTTTCATGTAGCATTGGAGCTCTGGGTTCTTTTTACTGAATCAAATCGAAACTGAACTACTCCCTCTATTTCATTATAACTGTCACTAGCCTTGGAGTCTCCATTTCAAAAATATGTCCAAAGCTAAAAGTGTCGTTAATGCGATGTTTCCACTCTCTACCTCTAATTTAATGATTTAGAAGAGATTAAATGATCGTAGCATGTCATATAATAGAGGCATGTATGGTTGTTTTTCATTAACCATTTCTTAGATTTATGTTTCATTGGTTTGTATGTATGGCAATTGATGATAGATATCTATACCAATATAAAAGGTACGAGCCTGCGGAATTCGACCAATATGAGCATCTAATAATAATCCAGCAACTCGTGATTTGACCCCAGCAAATTCAGTTTTAGTTGCACACTAACTCTCATGATAAACTCATTTTAACTATGCTTAATATCTCTTAATCAACCCCTTTTAATTTCTCTTTTCATAATCAACCCCTTTTAATTTCTCTTTTCATCTTTTCTGTTTCAAATCACACCTTGAGTAAGGTTCTACGAGTAGCGTCTGACAATTTACATTTGTGACTCAATCCTTTGATGCTACCTATTCATGAATATATATTGGTTAGAGTTTGATACTCGGTGGATGTTATATTGCATCAGGCGGAATTCACTAATAAGTTCTCAAATGGCACATTAACTTTGTCTTAAATGATAGGTACATTAACTTTATCTTCAAAAAAAAGGTACATTAACTTTTGCAATGTTCATCTCCAATTGCACATAACATTTCCATTATTCTATGACATGGAGTGGTTTGGCGTTTTTCATATTCACACCTTAACTAGCAGAATTTACTAAGGTATGATTGTTGTTGGCCATTTATTCTTGAGCATGCAAAGATCGATATGACTTGCTTCATGTGTGTGCTGAACAAAATTAGTACTCAGTAAATAATTTAGGGTTTGATATTTACCGCTCTCTTTAGATTAATAAATATGCATTACTCATTTTTCTTGATATTTTTTAGAAGGTTTTTTTAATTTTAAGAAAGGTATACTATGATCAGTATGTTTGATAGACTTCCATACATCTAATTTATTCTATTTAATTTATATTATTAGTCAAGACGCGTTTTGCATGTGAGTGATTATTATAATACTAAAACAGAAGGAGAACTTGTAAGAAATTCGTACGCTGGGATGTCGAAAATTCACATGATCTTTGCATGAACTCTACATGAGTCAGTCCTGTACCTGCGGGGATTGGAGAAATCTGCTCGTGGTCTAAAAATACAGCTATCCATCTTTGCGCGAGTCCTAGCTCCTAGGGGATGGATGGTCGACGACTAGACGTGGGCGAGGTCCGTTGTGGAGTGTGGACTGTGATTCCAACCCGCTGGACCCGGGTGACAGTGACCTGTGGGCGACCGGCCGGCCGCCGGCGAAGCTTCTTTCGCCTTGCCGGCGTTTTTCTTACTACTACTCTACGTCCACATTTTCTGGCACAAGTGCTGTGCAACAGCGTGTTCCTTGAATCGGGGACGAAAATTCCAAATAGTTCGCGGAGAATTCCACGAATTCGCCAGCTCCGTCTTTTTGTTTCCTCTTTATTTTGCGTACTGTAGTTGGGATACTGGCATTCGAACAGACCACTTTATAGAGTAGGTGCAGAAGTAATCACCGGCGACCACACAGGTAATGACTATTTAGAGGTAATTCCTGGTCCGACTGACAGCTAAAAATGCATCTCTCAGTTCAGTCGCTGGTAAGATAGGTACATCGACAAATTGGTTCACCACGTAAAAGTAATAATAATGACGTGCAAAAAGTTCTGCATATCTTTTCGTTAAGCGAGAGAAGCAATTCAATTAACTTCTGAATCTACGCAAATAAGCATATGCAGCGAGCGATCTGCTTCGTCCTTAACCACCCGGATCATGATTGTCGTTGTCAAAAACATGGCTGCTCCGTTCACGCCAGATCGACCAAACGATCAAGATGAACGTGCGGTCGAAATGTTTGCTTCCTTCTTTCTGCACCTTGCTTGTTCTATCCAGACACCGATTCTGAATCATACCTGCATGTCTAGCCCAAGACCCACCCGCTGACAAATGACGGGCCACAAACACACCGATAAAAAGGTTTAGCAATAGCGAAAAGTAAAGCGCTTTCAATGGCGCCGACATCCTCAACAACATTTTCAGCAAAAGTTGTGGCCGACGAAACAAGAGATTTGAACAATTTTTAAGTCAAATCTTACATAACTGCGCTAGACATATTAAGGACAGCTTACATTATCAACGGAGAAGTCAGACAAGAAAGCCTCAGGGTAATAATTTAAGAAGTCTCGATGGCACTAACCGATGTGCAAAGCAGTACATGGTTTCCTAGCCATCACTTGCATCTGCTACTTGTTACAGTTCTACATGGTAAATCATATATCTAAGAGATTAGCACCATGAGTAAGGGCATCGGCTTTGTAAACTCGAAGATCTTCAGACCACGCCATTCTCATACACTGAACCGTCTTTGGTTGTAGCATCTTCAGCCATGTCAACCTCAACCATCGCATCATCGACAAGAGACTGTAATATGGAAAACGAGAGCAAGTCAATATAGCATGTCCTGTAGTGCGAAAATGGTCCTTTTGCTACCAGGAATTGTCAAGCTGCAGCCAGCTGTGCTAACAAGACGCTACTGAATACAGGGCAATGGTATTCTACAGCAGACAAAGAAAGCATATGTTTGGAGAAAAACCTGGAGCTCCTTTTCAGACATCTTGACCCTGTCATTGTAGTCTTGAAGTTGAAGAAAACATTTGTACAACTGTATACAATGTTTTCAAAGTAAATATCAGTTGTTTTAACTTGCTTCTCTGCATAAGGCAGCAGCTAACCAGTGAAGACAAGAGCACATACCTTTGTGACAATCAATTGTCGCTCTGACGAAACTTTCCGTGCAGCAGCCAATTCATCCTCTAATTTCTGCATTTTTTCAAGAAAAATATTTTGGAACTCGTCATCACAATTCTTCGCAGTTGGGAGTCTTGAAGAGAGGTGAGCAGTGTGTTATCTTAAAAAAGAATGGGACAAATTATGAGAAAAGAAATACTCCAATATCAGGTTAAAGATTACCTGAGATCTCTTTTGCAAATCTGCAATGTGCTGTTCTTTGGTCTTAACTTTATCTTTAATCTGAGAAACCTGCAAAGCAACAGTATTTAAACTCCTCTTTCATAACATGAAATGCAAATAATTGTGAAGCTGCGCATGTTCTCATTGACCAGCTAAAGAGCAACTGAAAGCTCCGTATACTATTAAAGTTCAGTATATTATAGTTCTACCATGAGCCCTCCATACTGTGTCACTGATATATTTCTACACTGAACAAATAATATAACAATTGTAAAGGCAACCATGATTAAGCAACTAAATATGTGCCTGGACCTGAATATATGATGAGGCATTACTAAGTATACAAGGCCAAGTGTCATCAATGTTTAGGTTTTTGTTGGCTGTCTGTATTTAAGGGATGTAGGCATGTTGAGTCAAATGGATTCAATTAAGGAGAAATTCACATCAGCTTGCCTGACTCTGAGATGGTACAAAACTACAAACTGGTTTCACTGTCCAAATCAAGGGTAATGTACAGAGCTCTTTACGAAAATGGAGTACCTCATTTTTAAGGTCCTCTTGCATCTGAATGGCCTTGTCCAACTGATGTTATACACACACAAACAAAGGGAGATGTTACAAACTTACCACAACAAGAAGCAATTGACATCAAGAGTCAGGAAAGCTTTTGGAAAAACATCCATTCAAAATAACATAGAACAGGGACAGATGCATTTACGTCATTGTTAAGATCATCACTGGAACTTGATATATCTCTGCTATCACGACCTTTTGGACGGCTGCATAAAATGTTAGGAAAGGAAACGCCTTAATCCTGGGAAAAGCTTCTTTGACAAAAACTTTCATATAAAAAAAATTGGTTTCAAAGAAGCAGAGACAAACAAACAAGGCCACAGATGTCGCATTTTTAATAACGAAACTCAGATGTGCCATTCGCGAATTTCTCAATAGTCAACAGAAGTACGAGTAAATAAAATAAGCATGTAGAATATTTTAACAGTATTTTTTAGTAATACTAGCCTGCCAAGCTTCAAGTATGACAAAAGAAAGAAAGTATTCTCGATTGTTCAAAACGAGTACCATGGGTCCAGATCCATTATTTACATCTCAGTCCAGTAGTAAACCACTTGTTTTCAAATGCTTACAGTACCATGAACGACAAATTCATTCTTAAATCCTCAGCATAGTCAAGTCCATAGGTTAATTTGTGTGTTGTCAGTCTTGGTCATTGTGGTGCGAACTTACATGAATTGTGTACCTCCCATGCTTTTAGTTAAGTGTCAAACCCATTAACAATCTATCATGAAGACAGATCACATATGCAGGTAACTGCAGGTTGTCAGAGCTGATTCATCTTAGCAAATTAAAGCAATATAAGCATTAAACATGATAAGCGTTCGAATTCAGCAAGCAGATAATCTGTAACTTACAATTGTAAATTTACATTATCAAGATGACTGAATTTACAGAATAAGAGTAATGCGTGGTAATATATGGATATCTCGACCTTCACCGCTGAAACTTACTATATGGTGGAGGATCTTATTTATCTATCAAGATAATGAAATGCAGCACCAAGGGGAGGTGTTGCAGACTTGCGGCAATTCAACTGGGATATCTTAAAATTTCAATTAAGCTTCATCACAGTATAAATATGTTTCCTAGAAGAGATAATGATCTCATTCTCACCCAGATGAGCTCTCATGGTAAGCCATGTCAACATAACTAAACTATGAAAAAAGTAATACCTGAACTTATCTTTTATATATAAAAAAATACCTGAACCGTTTTCTTGGTGGCTGTTCCTTGTCTTTATCTCTTTCACTATCATAGCCTTTAGAATTTTCCTTGTCTTTGTCATTATCTGAGTCCACATTATGCATCTCCATTGGATGATCATGGTCACCACGATCATGGTCTCTAGCACGCCTCTCATCTCCTTCATGATCTCGATCCATGGGATAGTCAATTTCTTGATCAAATCCCGCGTGTTCATAGTATCTTTCCCTATCACGGTCACGAGGTCTATCACTATCCCTGTCATGGTATGGATCTCTATCACGATCACGATCATAATCATAGCTCCTATCCCTATCCCTTCGGTCCCAATATCCATCCCTTCCGGGATCCCGTCGGAAGCCATCACGACCAAAATCACGGGCACCTCTTGTACGCACTTCATTTACTCTAACGGCACGATTACCTATTTTCTGTTCCAAACAACAAAATATTTAATACAAAAGAAAAGAAAAGGTGTTGAAGTTCCAAATAGGAAGAATACCTTGCCATCCATTTCCATGATCGCACGCTCAGCAGCCTTAGGGTGATCATAAGTAACAAAACCATAACACTTGCCTCTGACTCTCTGATCATTTATCACCTGCAATGCACCAACTGATAAGGAAAGAGTATGTAATATCAAAAGAACTCAATTTCCCATTGGTCATATCACATGGAACCACTTCAAGGAAAACCATAGCCTTGAACGCTAATTCATAGCAAACAAGGAGAATAAAAAAAATCTTTTTGGGGGTTATTTTCATAGCCATTTATGATTAAGGGATTTACATCAGTAGGTTTCAAATTCACGTTTTCATCTCGTCTTTATTCTTGATTTTGGCCTGCAATGATGAAGCCTCCATGTGGCACTACCTCTTCCACTAGAACCAGAACGATATACTAACGTACCAGGCCACAATGCCTTCAAATTCATGCCTTGACATCTGAGTCACTTGCAATTGTTTCCATTTCCCATTTCTTCTAAGCATTAAATCAAGAGCTAAAATAGGAAAACTGTAAGAATCCAAAAGAAAATCCAAACAAACCACCTCCTGGGTAAAAACACCTCAAAATGCTCCGAAATCTGAAACCACTTTCGTTTCCCAATTCATCTTGACACTGAATTAAGCACCAAAAACGAGTGGCGCGACGCTACATATTTCACCTACGTTTTCCCCTTCCGTCTTTCATAAGATAACTCCTCTCTTATCCAGTAGTGCAGTTCCCCGAATTCCTCACTCCAGAATCATGATTACCAGATTGCACGTAATCGTCCCCAGCTAAACCATAAATAAAAAACCATATTGTTGAGCAAAACTATCTCAGCCACCGAATCCCAAAGGCGCATGCTTTTGCACCAAAGCGGTGGCGGCAGCATAACGAAACCCTAAAAATCAAACCACTTTTCTCCACAAAAACACGGAACAGCGCAAACTCCGATCGCACCAACCCCATCACCCCAAACAGCATTACGAGGGAGGAGCAACAAGGAGAAGCTGGGGGGGCGGGAAGCAAGCAAGGGTTGTGGGGAGGAGAAGGAGACCTTGACGGAGACGATCTCGCCGCAGCCCCCAAAGTAGCGGCGGAGCTTGTCCTCGGTGGCGTCGTAGGGCAGGCCGCCGACGTAGACCGACGTCTCCTCGTTCACCGCCATCTCGCCGCCGGCGCGACGTTTGGGCCTATCTAGGGTTTTGGGTTTTCTTCCTTCACCTCCCTCTCTCTCGTGTCGAGGGGTCGAGGAGGGGAGGGACCGAGGGAGGTGTCGGATCTGACGTAGTCATCTCGAATCCCAGATCCGTTCGTGCCCTCCGCCGATCTCCACCGTCCGTTCGGATCGTACGGGTGCGATGAGGTCAGAATTCTTTCCGTGATGGCCCAATGGGAATTTGGCCTGGTTAAAATCTCGGCCCGAAATTAATGGTCTCGATGGCGTTTTGCCTAGTATTCCAGCCCAGTTTCTGAAATCGGTGGCCCATGAAATGAAACCCAGCTTGCATGCAGTGTGACATGACGCGCTGAGGGTGCCCGATGGATCGTGCCGCCCTGGGAAGCGATGAAAGTTAACCAGGAAAAAGTTTGCATCACACACACCCTTACGTTTGGTTACGCTCACGTATAAAACCAGGTAATCAATTCTCTTAACTACTCCCTCCGTTTTATGGTGTAATATATATTTTGATTGGTTAAGATAACACTTTAACATCAATTACTTTATCTATATGTGGTTTATGTGATACAATGTCATAATTATATTTAAGTACTTTTAAATATGAATCTAATGATATCAATTTTATGTCACATACATCACATAATAATAGAGTAATTATTGGTCAAAATTTTATCATAACCAATCAAAATACGGCTTCCATTATGCGAGGAGGGAGTATTAAATACCGTTTAAATAACCTCAAATTGGTTGGAGAGATGATTTTGTCACTGTGACAGATGACATGGATCGCTAACATGGACAACTTGCCTACATCTGCCCTCGCACCTCCTCCCATCCTCTTTCCATCCACCATGGATGCCATTCAACTCCTCTATTGCACCTCTCTTTCCACTCCGTCTTCATCCCACGCGCCCTTCTCCCACGGCTACGCGCCACCTGTGGCACCATTACTGCGCCGCCCGATCATGAACCTCGTCAGACCGACGTGGCACTTGAGCACATTGGGCAGCTCAGCTCAGCAGCAAGTTCATGGCGACGGCGCCCAAGTGTGTGTAGTGGGGTTCTCTTGAAGCAAAGGGTTGGGGAGCATCAGTGAGAAAGCAACGGTGTGGATGTTGGGAATCGAGATAGCACCCGAACGACGGTAGACGCAAATTTGGGCGTTTCCCATCCGGTGACGTAGTTGCAAAATTGAAGGGAGGATTAATGCCAAGAGAGAGTATGGAGATCATGGAATCAACTGATTTGAGAATAGATCATTGTAGCAGCTAAATTTTACCAAAGCCAGGGAAGACAAGCTCTCCCTCTCGATTTTGTGCTCGGAAGTGATAGGGACGATTGAAAGGAGATGGAGGAACGGAGCTCACGCACGGTAGGCAATGGAGGGGGATTCTAGGGCTGCAGGGAGATGCACTGGCAGCCGTGTTCACTATTCAGCAAGGATTTTTTGCCTTCTTTGGATGCAGTGGTGGACCGGTGGGTGTTTAGGGTGGGTCTAGGCCTATCCTAAGAATTTATATTAGCTTATATACTATAGCCTAAAAAAATTTATACCACTAAACCCACCCTAGAAAAAAAATTATGTCAAGTTGACTCACTCTTTGATAAAAAAAATTTAGGTCCGTCACTGTTTACATGTACGGGGTGCATGTTGCCTTCGTCCCTGCCCCTTTTGTTTTTGTGCTGTTGGATATTGCCTTGATTACTGTTGATCAAGGAGACGCTAGCGAGGCCAAGCGAGATGCGCCAGAGAGAAAGAATCGGGAGCAGCAGCGAGGAAAAGAACTGTGGAGAAAACGAAAAGAAAAATGGAGCGGGGAATTACATTGGCCTGTGGGCCTCATTATGTTATTGTTTTAATTTTCTCTGCCAAGTCATTGACACACGTTGAGCCGAGTGATGCCTCGCAGTGATAAAATCACCCCCAAAACCACTTCAGGGATTGGTATCTGATTTTATATTTGAGGGCGTAAACTAGTCAAGCGAGCAAACTTCCAGAGGTGATATGGACATTTTCTAAGGTAAAGTTGATGGGGTGTCCAGTTTCTTTGTTAGCCTATCTGCATGCCTGGAAGCCATTGCCTGCAGCTGGCGAGGCCCTGTCGATTGCTTTGCATCTTGACCTCCACGCCGTGCAAATCGCTTTGGATTGTCTTGGCATGGTGAAGAACCTGGAAGGGAACACGTTGTGCGCCTATACATTACTATCCTGAAGGAGATAAGGAAGAAGCAGCACTTGTTACCTCGTGCTACTCGGCCACGACGGAGGAAGTGGAATTTTGAGCCTCGTGATCTAGCTAAAGTAGCGTGTACCCTCGGCGTGGATCGTCTTGTATGGTACCTCTCCCTCCCGTGGATTGCTCGCATTCCTGTGAACAGTTGGAATCCTTAAAACAAAAAAAGCATTTGAATCAACAGATCTCCCCGGTTCACTCAAAATAAGGAAAAAAAAATATGACTTCAGAGGCTCCTGACCAAGGGTCGATCTGTATATGCAATTTAGCAAGAAAACCCTTGCATGAACGTCGATACAATACACCCACTCTTTCATAAATCAAGAAGATGTTGCATCCTAATGTAACCAGTTAAATCACCTCTGGGACCATCTACGGTCATTAGTAATACTGAAACTCCACTCGTCCATTGTAACATTCGAACCCATATAGAAATGGGCTCATGGTGGCCCATATATGTATTTGTGTGTGAGAGGTTAAACTTAGTCTCACTTTACTAATTGAAAAAGAGCAACATCAACATATAAGACCAATAGTCCAATAGTAGTAACTCTCAGTTAATTATTTTGCACAAAGTAAAAATAGAAGTGCAAGCGGGTTGTTACGCATGCATGTCCGACCCAGTATGGGGTTAGGTCCAAGCAATTTAAAACCTGGTGTGTGACATCTATTAAGGCCAACATGTATGATTTTGATTTTGGAAAAAAAATTAAATACCCCTGAAACAAATGAAATTTCAGAAATTCCGATGACTTCGGAATTCATTTCAAACAAACCTACGAATTGAATTTGAATGATTTTCGTTTGAGTTTTTTTTTCTGAATTTTTGTCTGAATGATTTTGGTTTGAATTTTTCAAACCATTCGTCGAAATTTTGAACCCTAATTAAGGCACCTTCAATGAACCGGTAAACTTTACTTTTGCGTCATGCTCCGGTGCATGCCATTGTAGCACCGGTGCAAACTGTTGATCGTGTCTAATCTTGAACCCTAACACGGTGGATAGCCTAACTGATTATCTACGTCTTTGGCGTGTTGTAGTCCCCTTCGCCAACGAGTTGACACAGCCATGAATGTAATCTCCCGATGAAATATTTCGACGGGCTGTGTGATATATGTTCCTCGATTCTTGCTAGCTAGAAATGGACTATACATTTTTCGAAAAAAAACAAATGTGTTCCAATAAAGAGGATCTTAGCCGGTGATGGGCACGAATCGACGAAGTCCATTAAGAAACGAGTAGCATCTTCCATCTTTGGTTTGCTGGGATTTCTTCCCTGCTTTTTTTAAATATTATTTTTTTCTCGTAAATCACAGAAGTACCACATGAATTGAAATTTTTTCAAAAATGTGACCTCGTCGGCCACTGAAATTCCGAAACGCAGAAATCGATAGACGGAGTGCCAACTGCGGAGTGGGTCGACAACTAAACGGTCGACATGGCTAGTCGGCAGCCCATTTGCCGAATTCGTCTCAAGTCGGCAGTGGATTAGCCGACTCGGACCTAGTCGGCAAACCATATGCCGACTTGCTACTAATCGGCACATGGTTTGCCGACTCCCCGAGGCCTGTCGAGTTCCCGCCGAGCTCATGTAGTCGCAGCATATTTGTCAGAACCGAACTATGCTTCTTACTTGCCTGCATTGGAGAGATGATAATAAAGAGAGGAAGAAAAAGTCTACATGTCTATACATTCTTGACCTCTCATTTGATATACACCCAACCCCTAGAATAATATCATAAGAAACCCTAAAAATCGAATCAAATATGAAATTGCTGATACCAAGTCATCCCTGGGATGAACAAACATATATACATTCAGAACTAGAAGATTCTTTGCTTTCTACGTAGTATTTCGTTTTGTTCACAACTGAATGTATCATGCATATATGCATTGAATAGAGCCTCGTAGGCTGATAAGCTGACTAAAAACCATTCTCTCCTTTTTTTTTAGGCAGAGCTGACTAAAACCTTTTCTTAAGCATACATTAAACCCATAAAATCAATCTGAGATATCCTAATTGGTGATCAGAATGAGCCATTTTCTTAAAGTGTGGATAAAACGACAATTAATATTATTATCGCCTACTCGCCCATGTTCTAATTAAATTGGAGTAGGCCGGTTTCAGGTTCTTCATATGTTGTTCAATTGGTAGTAATCGGCACATGGTTTGCCGACTCCTTGATTAGTAGCAAGTCGGCATATGGTTTGCCGACTAGGTCCGAGTCGGCTAATCCATTGCCGACTTGAGACGAATTCGGCAAATGGGCTGTCGACTAGCCATGTCGACCGTTTAGTTGCGGACTCACTCCGCAGTCGGCACTCCATCTGCTGATTGCTGCGTTTCGGCATTTCAATGGCCGACGAGGTCACATTTTTGAAAAAAATTCAATTCACGTGGTACTTATGTGATTTATGAGAAAAAAATAATATTTAAAAAAAAATCTCATCGTTCTCGTGCTTCTTTTTTATCACTACTTGTTTGGTGCATTTGGTGCTTTTGAGGAGAGCAGGAGACGAGGCCGGCTTACTGAACTTTTTCCCAGAGCATCCACCAAAGCCTGCACGCCGGGAGCATGGCCTGACGATGCAAAAGCGCTCTCTCTCTCCACTTGGTACTGTCGAGATCACAGCCACACGGCACGCCCATGCCATGCACGCATGCGAGGTCCTTGTTTCTCTCTCTGCGCGTGCAGTGAACGAATGCAAAATCCCGTTTGCCGCGAGATCTCGCCGTGATTGCGGCCTCTTGGTGCCTTCCTCCTCGTCGTCTTCTTCCTGATCGATTTGTACTCTGCAGTAGTAGTAGTACACAGGTTAACTGATCCCGAGTCATCGCGTGTGTTTGGCGTACTTGTTTACGGCTAATTATTGCGCCACGAGACGACACCGCAGCCTCGCAGGGAGAACAGGTGATAGGCTTCTCTTAAAGTGCCCCTTTAAATCGAAGGATTTATTATATATTAAAAGTATAATATAATAAAAAAAATAAAAAATAGAAATTCTTATAAAAAAGCAAAATATCTGATCATTAATTTGGTGGACCCTTTTATTATTAGTATACCATAACCGATAGATCTTAATAACTGTACCTAAATAGATCACAACCGATAGATCTTCATAACTGCAACTAAACATATCACAGCCGATAGATCTTCATAACTGCACCTAAACAAATCACATCCGATAGATCATCATAACTGTACATAAATAGACGGCTCGATATAACGACTAGCAGGCCGACTCATAAATGTACCTAAATAGACCGCTCAGTACAGGTCGACTCGCGATTTAAACTTTTATTTCTGTACTGATCTAATATCACGCGTACGTGTAAAAAAATAAAGATAATTAAAATTTTTTGCTGTGCAATTAGTATTGATCTAATATCACACATGCAGGTCAAAAAATAAAGATAACCAAAACGTTTCCCGTGCAATCAGTACTGATTTAATATCACACGTACAAATAAACTAATAAAGATAATTAAATAAATCACATCCGATAGATCATCATAACTGTACCTAAATAGACGGCTCAGTACAATGCCTAACAGGTCGGCTCGCGATTTGAACTTTTATTTCCCGTACTGATATAATATCACACATGCAGGTAAAAAACATAAAGATAATTAAAAACATTTCCCGTGCAATTGCGCGGGACACTGTGCTAGTTCTATAAAAGACGAAAACACATGAATATGCAAAACTAGCTCTTTGAATGCTTCATAGAAATTTTACAGGAATTTGAAGAAAGAGAAGATTCATGGAAGACACAAAGAAATTTTTTTATGAGGTATAAACTCATGTTATAATTTCTCCAAAATTCTTATGGATTAAGCCATTCTATAGAAATTTCAAAGAATTTATATGACTCATTTCTATGATTCAAAATAACCTTTGTAGAAATATTTTTATAAATTCTCTCTTTTTTAATTATTTTTATGTTTTTTACCTACATGTGTGATATTATATCAGTACGGGAAATAAAAGTTCAAATCGCGAGCCGACCTGTTAGGCATTGTACTGAGCCGTCTATTTAGGTACAGTTATGATGATCTATCGGATGTGATTTGTTTAATTATCTTTATTAATTTATTTGTATGCGTGATATTAGATCAGTATTGATTGCACGGGAAACATTTTGGTTATCTTTATTTTTTAACCTGCATGTGTGATATTATATCAATACTAATTGCGTAGTAAAAAATTTTAATTATCTTTTTTTTTACCTGTACGCGTGATATTAGATCAGTACGGAAATAAAAGTTTAAATTGCGAGTCGACCTGTACTGAGCCGTCTATTTAGGTACATTTACGAGCCAGCCTGCTAATCATTATATCGAGCCGTCTATTTATGTACAGTTATGATGATCTATCGGATGTGATCTGTTTAGATACAATTATAAAGATCTATTGGCTGTGATCTGTTTAGGTGTAGTTATGAAGATCTATCGGTTGTGATTTGTTTATGTGCAGTTATAAAGATCTATCGGTTGTGATCTATTTAGGTACAGTTATGAAGATCTATCGGTTATGGTCTACTAATAATAAAAGGGTCCACCAAATTAACGATTTTTAAGAATTTCTAGCATTTCTCTATTTTTTTATTATATTCTGTTTTTAGTATATAATAGATAGATTTCATAAACCTTAACATTAAATTTTATGCTTTTATCTATCTCTACATTTTAAGAATGTGCATTTCAAAGAGATCCTAATTCTTTTTGAACAATGGCTTCTCTTTAATTCTCGACCGCGGCCGGCCGAAACAGCGGCTCTTTCGGCTACCGGACGGGCTCGCGCGACAGCCGCGTGGCCCGCGCATGCGGCGTGCACGCTTGCAGCAGTGCATGCATGCACATGAACCGCGTGCATGCGGAGCTGCATGCGCCTCACTCACCTCGATTCGCCTTGTCCGCTGGTGGTGGTTGCTGGGTTGCGATCGCAACGCATCCATCGCACGCGCCCCGGCCGGCCTCCCATCGCATCACAGCACATGATCTCGTGCTGCCCCGAGACGCTACGCTGCTAGTGCCTGCCTGCCTGCCTGCGTAGCGCAATGATGAACGGCAGGCGCCCCTCGGGGGAAGCAACAGTAGCCTGCAGAGGGCAGAGCCCTCCTGCCTGATATGCAGTACAGGAGTAGCAGTAGTAGCTGCACGTAGCACTAGCATGCTGGGCTAGCCAATTGAAGTTCCGCCGTGCCGTACGCAGCTTGCAGTACGTGCAGCGCTGTCGCCCCTGTGTCCACCTGACAAATTCCGCTGCCACAAGCTAGCGTGCGCTCCTAGCTGGGTAACGTACGTACCAATGCACAGCACGGATCGAGCGGTTAGCAAGCAACCGTGAACAGTCGGCGCAGCGGTCGGCGAGCAACCGTGAACAGTCGCGGCAGTGGCAGGCAGACTGGCGTGCAGCTCCTAGCTAGCTAGCTAGCGACTTTGCGCGGAGGCGCATGCATGTACGTACGTGCCGCGGTAGCAGCAGGCCCGGGCACGTGCTGCTGCTGTTCTCGCCTGCCGCGGCATGCAGCCTTGCCGAAATGCCCCCTCCTCCTGTCTTTCCCTTTCTCTTCCGTGGAATGCATGCCATTTGCGTCTCTTTTGGTTAATAGCAAGGGCAATTTCTTCTGGTTAATTTGTTCCGCTCCAGCATACGTACTGTGGTGGAGTTCTGTTTATATCTACAGCAGCTGGACACATCGCACATGCTTATATATAGGCATAGCTGACTGCGACGCCGACGCAACATCGGTTCTTGTTCCAAGTAATATTCGTCGAAAACAACCCGCCTAAACCTGCATGCATAAACTAAGACAAGATAGCACTCCTGAAACGTATTAGAACTCAGACATATTTGGAACATCTCCAACAGTTTGCTCCTGAATTCACTAAAAAAAAATATCAATTTATCAATAGTAACAAGCTCTTCAATAGAATATTACTACAGGCTTGTTGATAAGATAAAAAAAAGTCATATATTGATGTAAGAAAGTGAAGCCCATAGAAATAGTGATTTAGTAACAAGATTCTCTCCAACAAACTCCTCTCAAAGTAACAACCACAATTTCTTTCTCCTCTCTCTCTCTTCATGTCACCATAAAACTTATGTGGCAATGCTTCAGTAACAACTAAGGTGTATTGTCGGAGTTGCTCTTATTGTTTCAATCCTTCCCTGTTTGGCTAGCTCATACGTAGAAAACATATCATGTTTTTGTTATTTTAATTATGTTTTTTCATTGTATTTTTATTATATTTCTTTATTATTATATAATGTTGCACTGCTTACTCCTTTTATTTTCTATACCAAAAAAATTACCACAAAAATAAAAAATTGAATGTATTCAAGAACCTTCCGAAAAAAGCGAAAAGAAGCAGCGAGGGGGGGGGGCACAAGAGCCAGACGGCAGGAGGGGTGGCACCCTTGCCGCCTCCCTCTGCCGCTTGGGGCCCACAAGCCTCGGGCACCCCGCCTTTTCTCGAGTAGATCATTTTTATTTTTCATATGCCTCTGCAGAGTTTCACAAACAAAGGAGAACAAAGTATTGCAGAGAAGACATAAGGCTTCGAGACAAATTGAAAACACTATCTAGATGACCAATTCCTATATCCACCATCACCACCAAAAGAGTAAACCGCCTTGTAATTCATCTACAACATTATCAACCTTCGGTAGGTTTGTGTCTTGGTATTTTTGTCAAGTTGTGGATTTAATCTACAATTCGTTCTTGATGTTGTTCATGATTTGTGAGTAGTCCCGTCGAGACTACAGTGTGTGATAGTACAAATGTAGCAATTTTATGGTTACTGTGATAGTCATGCATCTTCAGTGCCACCAATTTTTTTATTATAATTACCATACATCTTTGGTATAACCGATTATATGTCTGAGATTAATTTTTTTTGCGTGCTATGTTTTCAATAGATAAATTGATTATGTGTTTTGAGTTGGTCATACATGACACTTAGTGATGCATTAGTAGTAAAGCATTGGAAATGGGGTAAAGCATCTAATCGTGTGAAAATTTCTTGTACTTTGTTAGTAAATTTATCAGTATTTTCTTACTTACGCCTTAATGTACACCTAAAAAGTGATTGAACAAATGATACATTGATCCATCTATTGCTAATGACATTAGCTTTACATATCAATTCTTGTAAATTCGTAGTGGTATCTTATATGTTTCATAGTTCCTATTGCTTGCTTGAGAATTACAACTAATAAACCTACAAACATCATGTCTTATTTTTAGCTATTAGAAAAAAACCTCTCATAGCACATTTAGTATTAGTTTATTTTTATATATTCTATTTTTTTCTAAAAAGTAAATTACATTCTAGATCTAGCAAAGCGCATATTTTAATCACAAACCGCATCATTGAGGTTCATGGCTGTTTAAGAAAGGTAGTTGTGCATCTCAACTCCTATTTATTTATTTATTTATTTTTGATTTCAAATTTTAACTAATCTATCATTTCTAATGCTTCTCCGTGGGTTCGATAACATTTCTCATTGAAAATTGTTACAATTGATCTTCTACACTCGTGAATCATTACTAGTTTGTTGGGAGGCGCAACTTAGACCATAGGACCATTATACTGTAACACAAAATAATTTCACTGCCTTGCAGATTGAGGTGCTTACTAGCTCAGCGCTTCACATTTTGGCTCTCGAAGCTTCTGGAGTAGGATCTCAAGGGTCTCTTTGATTCGTATTATTTCAAGAAACAGAGAAAACACATGATGGATTGTAAAAGCACGTCCTAGTCAATCCCGCGGGATTGGAAACCATAGAAAATTGCACAAAATAATGTATCATATGAAAAGCTATAGGAACTCATAATGTATAGGAATATTTTCTCTTTTATTTGGAAACTGAGTAGAGAATAAATTCATCAGATTTTTAATCTTATAAATCAAACATTCTCCGAGAAGAGATTCCTAAAGACTTTTCTTAAAAATTCTTAATCAAGAGCGTTTGGCGACTTTGGTCCATTGGCCCTGACCTCCCTCATGAGAACCTACTCGACAAGCCCCACGTCTTCCGGTAATAACCTATTCACATTCAGTTATCCAACAGTGTAGCAGCAGTAGTACAACTTGGCGAGGCTTTAGCTGCTAGATTCTCGTTTGGAGCAGCTAGAGCCATGCATGCCAAACGGCTGGCACCAAGAAAACTGAATCTGACTTAAATGAAAGATTCGGGAGTATAGCTTCTTACGGTAATTCTAACACATTATTTTAGTGTTATATTAAAAAACTATTATTTTATACGTTTCTAGAGAGAAAAGTTTTGGGTTGCGTGAGAAGAACCATATCAAAATTAAAATACTATATCTTTTTTTCTCCTCAATAAATCTCTAAGTCCATATTTTATTTATATGACATGTTTAAGATACAGATGGATCATTGGCACTCCTTTTAAATTCATGGTTGTGGAGCGGGCATACGGTGACTCCCAATCAGAGCCACACTCGCTACATACTACTACGGGTATTTCAGAAACCTTTCTATTTATTTGTTTGAATTGGAGCTTGGTGCTTGGTCTTGGACAACGAAAGAAATTGCACTAGCGTTGGGCTGCCGGTATTGGCCGGGTTGGAATCAATGGGTGATGGAGTGAAGGTGGACACTACTTATTCATGTACACAAAATTTTTATATCACAATATCGTCCGTTTGGTATCGTGAGATTCCTTTTTATTGGCGTTGTGTAGTTATAGTCTAATGTTTTTCTTCTGCGAGCAGTCATAATCTAATGCTGATGACAACCCAATATGTATGCATATAATACTTTGTTCCTGTATTGTCTCCCGTGGTGTTTTTGTTGGCAATGTGTATGTTCTAGCTTCTTGTTAATTTGATTGCTTTGGGTGACTTAAGTGTGTTCGACTTTGCACATATGTACAGGACAGTATCGTAGTGTCGTATGAGTGCATGCATATACAAAATATGGTGGGTAATACAGACATAACATTTAATTTATATATGTACAGAAACAATATACAAGTGCGAAGACCGATGGTAGTCTTGACATTTTACTCCGAATCCGTTCAGTTAATCGTGATCCAGGACCAACCTAGCTCCGAGCCAAACAATTCCTCCGACGGCTCCAAATTCCCAGCGGAGTGGCTCCAGGTAAGAAGCTAGGTCTAGAGTGAAGAATAGCGAGCGGAGCGATGCGAAGCATGACATATCCGTAATTCAGTTCATGGTTACTGAACTATGACGTGACTATGACGTGCATTATGAATCATGATTTATCGTGAAAAATTAGTTGCTAAACTAGAGAAAAATATGTTTAGCTAGACGAAGCTGGTTAGGCAACAGCCTACGTACATGTGCACTGCTGATCAGTCTAATCTAACACACAGTGAAGAGTGAAGTGGTCCTCTGCATGGCACAAGCGCGGCTTGGAGAGCAGCGAGCACACACCCCAACCCGGAGCTGGACGGTGCTGTCGACGGCACGGCCACCACCGGCGCACGCCGCGATATAAATTCCTTCTGCGAGATCACCGAGGCTTCCCTTCCATTCGCCTCCCTCCCCCATCCGATCGCTGATTAAAAATAGCCGCCTTTCTGTAGACTCTCTGTGACCTTAGCCTCAGTTAGCTACCCTAGCTTAAGCTCTCCAGATCTTTGAAAACCTTTTAGTATTTACTCTTACTGTTTTACCGCCCCCGCCGTTACCCCGTTTTGGTAAAAACGATGTGCTCAGGTGGAGTTAACGCTTGAGGGACCGCCACAAGGAAGGTTTTTAATGCGGGGCATGGCGTGGCCGGTCGGGAGGTCGTCGTCGTCGTCGCGAGACTGGCCTGTTGTTGTTGCGTGCGTGCTGCGGCTGTCGCGTCATTGCCGACCCGCTTTATTGGCGCGTGGAGCTCCAACGTCATGCTGTGTCCCGGTGATCGCGTCGCGTCGTGTCCCGCATTTGATGCACGCTAGCTAGCTAAGCCTTGGCTTTCTTTCTTCTTCTTCTTCTTCTTCTTCTTCTTCTTCTTGCCGTTGCAGTGGTGGCGGCTGCTTCGTCGAGTTCTTGGCTTTCTTGATAGCGACGCGGTTGCGTTGTCTTGTGGTGTGAACCTGACTCCCGGTGGCCGCGCTCGTCCGGCGTGATGCTAGACGTGTTGGACGTGCCGGGGACGGCGGTCGGTAGAGTCGGCGCCGGTGGGCGCGGCCGCGGGCGCCAGGGCGCGCCGCGGAAGCAGCCGCTGCAGAGCAGCGTGGCGCAGCCCAAGGCGGGCGCGGTGGCGGCGGCGGCGCCGCCGGAGGCAGGAGGAGTGAAGTGCGGCTTCGGAGCGAGCGCCCGGCGGGGCGCCGTGCGGGCGCCGAAGAACGTGGAGATGGAGGCGGTGGTGGAGCGAGGGCCGTCATGCGCCGGTGTTGCCGCGGCGGAGGTGGAGCCGCCGGTGTCGAGCAAGGGCCTGGCATTCTGCCGGCGCCCGGGGTTCGGGACGGTGGGCGCGCGCTGCGTGGTGAAGGCCAACCACTTCCTCGCGGAGCTCCCCGACAAGGACCTCACCCAATACGACGTAAGCGGCCAATCCCTGGCGCGCCTCTCGCCATGAATCCTCCCTGCATTGTGGCCGCCGTGCAAGTGTAATGACACGCACCACGGCGTGGTGTTTGCTCGTGCTGTCTTGCAGGTCAAGATCACGCCGGAGGTGCGCTCCCGGAGCGTGAACCGGGCCATCGTGGCCGAGCTGGTCCGCCTCTACCGCGCGTCCGACCTCGGCATGCGCCTCCCGGCCTACGACGGCCGCAGCAACCTCTACACCGCCGGACGACTCCCCTTCGATGCCCGAGAATTCGTCGTGCGCCTCGCCGTCGACGACGACGGCATCTCCGGCGCCACCGCCCGGTACGAGTATGCCTGCACAATCGGCCAGTGCTTGCGCCCGTATGATGCGCCTTTATACCATCTTTCTTTGATGACTAATTTGGAGCCTGCAGAGAGAGGGAGTACAAGGTGGCCATCAAGTTCGCCGCCCACGCCGACCTCCACCACCTCCGGCAGTTCATCGCTGGGCGGCAGCCTGACGTGCCACAGGAGGCCCTTCAGGTCCTCGATGTTGTGCTCCGGGAAGTCGCGAGCCAAAGGTAACCGGCAATTGTGATGCATTGCAAGTTTCAGGCTTGCAGCTTGGCACCTATATATGTATATTTTCTTGGAGGTGGCTAATGGCTTCTTGGCCAATGGTTAGGTACCTCTCCGTTGGACGGTCGTTCTATTCGCCGGACATTAGGAGGCCGCATAGGCTCGGAGACGGCTTGCAGTCGTGGTGCGGCTTCTACCAAAGCATCCGACCGGCGCAAATGGGATTGTCACTGAACATTGGTGAGATTGCATTCAAGTGATTGCTTTCTCGTGTGTCCTGTGCTTACAATTGCGATGTCAATTTCAGACATGTCATCCACGGCGTTTATCGAGCCGCTGCCTGTGATCGAGTTTGTGGCGCAGATTCTGGGAAAGGATGCCATGGCAAGGCCGTTATCAGATGCGAACCGAATCAAGGTAAATTGTGTTGCGCTTATGTGCTATTCAGACTAGTGATATACTGTTATGCAAGGGCATGTCACAGTTGCTATTCGTTGGTTGTGGTTTTGGAGTAGTGGTTTGTCAGTACTTGGTGCATTATGTCTTCCCATTGGAATAATAAGTGTATCTGATTGCGTTAATGCAATGCAGATCAAGAAAGCTCTACGAGGTTTGAAAATCGAAATCACTCACCGAGGAAATTTAAGACGGAAATACCGTGTCTCTGGCTTGACATCGCAACCAACTCATGAACTAATGTATGTGTTGGAATCTCTCTTGTTGCTCTTCCTGTGTTTCTGTTTTCATTTGCTTTTCCAGAGAATTGTTAATCTCATAACTGATTAGATCAAACTTCATTAAATGCTATGTAAATTTTATTGTATCTGAATTTAGTTTATTTCAGGATGGTTTCTACTGTTTCAATTGAAATTATGTAAAAAAACTGTTTCAGTTGAAATGTTTATGTAATAATTTGAAAATACTGGGGAAGAAAAATCAGCCAACACATATTAATGGAAGCATACGGTAGTGAAAATGGATATACTCTGAGAAATAAGAAAACACGCAGATTTCATCTTGAAGTATGAATAAAATTGTCCACATTTTCTCAACAACTTAAGCATTTAGCTGAACTAGTGCTTGAAACTCAATAGAATATTAGTTAGTTAGTGAAACATGTGATTTTTATATTAGACTTCAACATTTGGTAGATGACGGTGTGGTGGTATGAACCTATCCTAAGGTGCATACTGTGTATTGAGACTTATGGCATCCGTTTCTTACATGAACATGTACTTTAACATGTAACATGTTGAAAAGCATAGTAGTGGAGCTTGTGCTAACTTTTGTGTGCTTGGGTTTGCTCTTTTTTATTACAGTTTCCCCATTGACGATGAAATGAATATGAAATCAGTTGTAGAGTACTTCAAGGAAATGTATGGGTTTAACATAAAGCAACCACATCTGCCCTGTCTTCTGGTAGGAAACCAAAAGAAGGCAAACTATCTACCAATGGAGGTCAGTAGCTAATTTCTTTAATCCCATGCATTCACAACTTCCTGTCAGCCAGTAAAATATATGATACTTGTACTATTATTGAACCTGTGTGATATGAGATGCTTATTGCCAGGCCTGCAAGATTATTGAGGGTCAGAGATACACAAAGAGATTGAATGAAAAGCAGATCACATCATTACTGAAAGTTACATGCCAAAGGCCTAGAGAGAAGGAGATGGATATTCTACGGGTATGAATGAATTCCTTGGCACACTCAGAAGTAAATTAATTTAGCAATATTTGCATACCAATTGTAACGCTACACATGCTAACTTGCTCAGTTTTCTTGTAACAGCACTAAATGTTCTTACTAAAAAAAAATCCATGCCTAGTGCATTGTCACCCCCCATAATATTTTATATTTCGAAGAATATACTCTCTCTTTTGTCAGTGCCTTGACAGAATGCAACCGATATCTGATATAGCAACTTCAATTTTCACTGCTCACTAGTACATGTTTCTTGTTTCGATTCATTACACAACATTGGGCGACATAGACACATAGTCCCAAAATGGCCTAGAAGACTAAAAGTAACTGTTTTCAGACAGTTCACCAAAATGGATATGATCAAGATCCCTATGCAAAGGAATTTGGGATAAACATAAGTGACAAGCTCGCGTCTGTTGAAGCACGAGTTCTGCCCGCACCCTGGGTAAGATCAATGATAGTTTCCAATTTAATATTACCAGCTCTTCTCTGCTTATTCCTGACTATTTGTAAATTTTTGCATGAAGCTAAAATATCATGATACTGGAAAAGAAAAGGAGTGCTTACCACGTGTTGGTCAATGGGACATGAAGAACAAGGTTAGCATCCAGTTTAGCTGTGTTACTATTGTCCAGGACTGCAGGTCCAAGAGGCGATAGTGTTTTCACCACTGAAAGAACAAGCATTTTTGCAGAAAGTGATCAATGGGTGCACTGTGAATCATTGGGCATGCATTAACTTCTCAAGAAGTGTTCAAGAAAGCACTGCCTATGGATTTTGCCTGGAGTTGGCCCAAACATGTAAAATTTCAGGCATGGTATACCTCTCATTTGCGCAAGTATTTTATAGAAAGACTCTTTGTTGACTTGCAAAGTACCAATCATTTTTATTCCCGCAAGTGTTAAATGATGCCTCCTGTGTGTTGCAGGAGTTCAATAGTGAGCCTGCTATACCGATATATTCTGCTAGACCAGATCAAGTAGTAAAGGGACTTAAGCATGTATATAATGCTTCACTGAACACACTCAAGGGCAAGGAGCTTGAGCTCCTTTTGGTCATCCTCCCTGACAATAATGGCCCATTATACGGTGAGGCTGCAGTTTCGCTCTTTAGTCATTCTGCTAGTTATGTTGCACATAATTTTACTTCTTTGTGCTAATTACTTTTTACATACGTCCTTTTTGTTTTTCTCATGTATAATGTGTTCTTTCTTTCAGGTGACATAAAGCGCATTTGTGAAACCGAATTGGGATTAATATCGCAGTGTTGCTTAACAAAGCATGTATTTAAGATCTGCAAACGATACTTAGCAAATGTCTCACTCAAAATCAATGTTAAGGTATTTTTTTAATCTGTCCTGTTGTTTACAGTTACACGGAGACTCCTCGTTCAGAACAGCAAGTTAACAACTGACAACACTGATAATTTACTACATCTCATGTTTAATGATGTGTTGGAAATCAGATGGGGGGAAGAAATACTGTACTCTTGGATGCGGTAAATCGGAGGATTCCATTGGTCAGTGATATACCAACAATAGTATTTGGTGCAGATGTAACACATCCTGAAACCGGAGAGGATTCCACTCCATCGATTGCTGCAGTAAGATTTGGCATTACTCTACTGCTTTTACACCAATCAAAGGGTATGCTGTTTTTTGCGTGATTTTCCTCTAATGTGCTGCTTCCAGGTTGTTGCTTCTCAAGACTGGCCAGAAGTTACAAAGTATGCTGGATTGGTGTGTGCTCAAGCTCATCGGCAAGAGCTCATCCAGGACCTCTACAAAACATGGCATGATCCTCAAAGAGGCACTGTAACGGGAGGCATGATCAGGTATTTCTCTATAAGCAGCTTGACCTTGTAAGGTATGGTACACATTTGATGAACCAATTGTGCCGTTCCCAGCCCTTAAAAAGACATCATGTGTAAAGATAATACAACAAGTTCAGTGCTTGAGCCGACAAAGAAGCAAAGGTTGCTGTGTGCATTTGATTATGTCATCATGCACAAAGGAAGCGTTAGACTAGAGCATCAATGAACTTTGTAAAAAAAAAGAGAGGAGGAAGAAGAAGAGAAAAACAATCAAACACTAGAGCATCCAAGTGTACAATGTGTCATCGTGCGCATTTGATTATGTCATCATGCACAGTGATTGGATTTCTTGGAAGAAAAACGAGCTTAACAAAATTTATTTTCTCCTGTGTACTTTTATACAGGGAGCTTTTAATATCCTTCAGGAAGGCCACAGGGCAAAAACCATTGAGAATAATCTTCTACAGGTACATCGCTGTGTATATTAGATACCTATTGAAGAATTCAAAGGCTTGCCAATGCTACCTGCCTTGTCGTATGGAAGTTCTGTTAATTATTTTTCTGGTAATTATGATTTCTCTTCTTTTCCAGGGATGGTGTCAGTGCAGGGCAGTTCCACCAAGTATTACTTTATGAGTTAGATGCTATCCGCAAGGTTGTCCACTGATGTTACGCCTACTATTATTTTGACTTGCTTACAAGTTACAATAGCCCAATTAACTACTCAGTCTTTTCAGGCCTGTGCATCCTTAGAACCGAATTACCAACCTTCAGTGACTTTCGTGATAGTCCAAAAGCGTCACCATACCAGACTATTTGCAAACAACCACAAAGATAAAAGTAGCATAGACAAGAGTGGAAATATTCTTCCTGGTAATGGTTAATGCCATTTCCATCTTCAAGATATTGATAATTCATGTTAATTTTTTGTTTTATTTACCCCAATAAAATTTTCCTAACTGCTCATTGGTTCTTCCAAAAATAGGCACCGTCGTTGATTCAAAGATATGCCACCCCAGAGAGTTTGACTTCTACCTCTGCAGTCATGCTGGAATTCAGGTAAGAATGTGCCAGATTAATTTTTTGAAAGGACAACCTGCTGTTTTTCAAACAAGATGTCACTACACTTACCTAATGGAAGAGACACATCCTAAAATATTTCTTACTTCCACAAAGCATTTGCATATTTTATGGCTATGATTAAACATTCAAATGTACAAAGAACTATATCCTTGGGTAAGAAAACTCTTGTGTGCAATAACTATATTTTAATGCTGAGATTATCTTATACTTACATCTCTGATATGTATGACATTACCAGGGCACTAGTCGGCCAGCACACTATCATGTTCTGTGGGATGAGAACAATTTCACGGCAGACAAAATGCAGACGTTGACGAACAACCTTTGCTACACGTAAGGTCTTACCGTCGTATGTTAAATCCTTCATGTTTCTTTTAAAACCCCAAAATGGATTTCGATTTTTGAACAATATCCTTACTAGATGTGTGGAATTGTGGCAGGTATGCGCGGTGCACACGATCAATTTCAGTTGGTAATTTCTTCTTCCACACATTTACTGAATTTTTGTCCCATTTTAACGCAAAAATTTGCTGTATTTTTTGACAAATCTGAACTATGTGATCTTTCATCTTTGCTGTTTCAATAGTCCCACCTGTTTACTATGCTCATCTGGCTGCATTCCGGGCACGTTTCTACATGGACCCAAATATGTCAGAGAGCCCGTCATCGAAGAATGTCAATGGGGACGAATGGAACGGCTGTGAAGTCATTGCCGGCGGTAAAAGAGAGGGTTAAGAGGGTGATGTTCTACTGTTGACGGAAACAAACTTGGTACTTGACATGTTGTACCTAACACTAGAAATTAGAGGATTAGATTAGATATCTGGGGGGAACGGTGAAGAACTGGGTATTTGGCTCTGGGAAAACATGGACAACCTTTAAGGGCTCAAAATCTTGTGATATAAAGCTTACAGATTGGGTGACGTCCTGTGCAGATGGATGGCTCTGAAGCATGCTCCTTTCCTGAACTTTGCAGGAAATTGTGGTTGTATTTAGAGCATGTTTGGAAAACAAGAATTTCACAGGATACAGTTCATTTCCTGCATGAATTAGAGATTAGTCTCAGGTTGCAGAAATATGGTGCCTTGCCTCACGTTAAATGCCAACGCTCGCTAGGGTTTAGGCACAAACAGGAATCGCTATAAATTGGCTAATCAATACGCGGAAAGAATATGTACTCAATCAAGTAACTATTTGGAGAAGGGACTAGGTAATAAAGAGATTCATGGAAAGCAGATTTTCTTCAAAATTTTAATAACAAAGAAAAACAGTTCCATATCTACGGAATGAAACAACAAACAGCTACAGATACTCTCAAGCAAACAGCTACAAGATACTCCCATGGTGAAGTCAAAATATGCTACAACAACAGAAGAGTAGGCCTGCTTATTTTCTTATCACCCTGCTGCGTTCCTCAGCAGCTCCCCATGGCAGGCCTAACCAAGCAAACATTTGGTTCCTCCGAAGACTTGTACTAACTAAATTTCTGGGGAAGAAAACTTATTGAGATTGTTGGCCAGATTTTTCAGGGGCAGTACTCTCGGGTTCTTGAGATGGTTTGATGACCGCACCATTTGTGGAGTTCTCCCTAGCTACATTTCTTGAAGGGAACCATTCCTGTCCCAACAACTTGAGCTGTTGTTTCGACTGTCTTTGCTTTCAGCATCTTTTCCCTCTCAAGATCTTGCTTGGCCAGGGTTGAGAACTGCGAGTCGAGGGACCTTACAGCGCCCAACCACGCAAGAACAATCACCAGGAGTATTCCTCCAAGGTATGGCGTTGAATTCGCAAGAGATCCAAATGACAAGATCATGAACTGCTGGATCAAGGCACCTCCGGACTTCCCCAATGGGTTGCATACCACATCAATTGCTGCCTTACCTTTGACCTAAAATCATGAGAACAAGGCACAGTTAGGACAAAATAATTGAATGTATATCAGGATTTCCTGAATCAGACATAGTCAAGTATTTGTGAAGGCATCAAGGCATGTTGGTAACGTATATAATGAAACTTGTATCCATGATAAAATTTCTGATAATAAATAAAGATAATGGTGAGATAACATGAGTAAGGTTGAAAGGGTATTCTAGTGGTTTAGTGTGTGAGACAACTACAATTAGACTTAAGAATAAAGAAGTACAACAACTTCAACATAGTTCTATCATATAAACAGAACCACATTCCAGTTACAATCAAAGAATTAATCAGACCATAGTAGGACTAGGAATTTTCACGTGTATATTTTATACTATGCTGATTGCAGCTCATCTTGTAATAATAGCAAGTACATCAAGTTAAGTAACCAGATGATTTATGTTGAATTGGAAAAAAAAAGGTTTGAAATCCGTTGCATGCATAAACCAAAGAAGCTTAAAATAACAGTTACATAAATCTTCGTGATTGATACCGTGTCCTGTTCCGTTACAGTTAAACGTCATTTTGAATTCAGATTTCGAAAATCCAAAAGCGTCCAGAATTTGACCAGTTCCTGCCGGGAAACCTGTTTTCCTGTTAACTGATCAAAAAACTAGTTTCTGGCCGACAGCGGGAACCAGGCCGGAAACAAGGATCTGGGCCTTGGTTCCATTTAATTAGTGTCTGGCAGGGTTTATCTGGTTTGTTCAATAATCCATACTACCACAGGACATGAGTGACTACAGAGACATGCACTGAATGTTGATCTACATTAGGAGAAAGTAACTTTCAAGACTAACCTTCATGTCCTCGTCCAAAGGAATGTACGCCATTTCTTTGCAAGGGTCGAACAAACTGTACTTTGCACTCTTACTGAAAATGTTCTGCAATGCCCCAACAAAGACCGCAGCAAGCAAAGGCGTCATTCCGAACTTGGTTAGAAGAGGAGTCAATGGCTCACCAAACAAAAGCAGTGAGAAAAATCCAACTCCAGTGACAAGCAACACTGCAGGGGTGATTGTAGCTGCAACTCCCCACCCGAAGTTTCTAAGAATAACTCTGCCTAGCAACATCATTGTAAACGTAGCTATGCCAGTAGCTGTTGAGAAATCACCCATGAACGAAGAATATTCATTAGGGCTTGGGTACTGCAACAGAACAACACAAACAGAACAACATACAGTTAACTACTATGCTGTGTATATACTACTAATAAATTATAAATCACGATTTATGGAAGAACTTACTTGCGCTTTCAGTTTCGATTTCCATGTCACCTCAACAAGGTTAATGCTTATACCATAAGCAACGACCAGTGTGGCAAGATCCCTCACATACCGAGATGACACCAGCACCTTCAAACTCTCCCCCATGCTAAGCTTTGGCTTATCCTGTAAGGTTTATGTTTACAACACATCAACACGAAAGCTCCATAAACACAAGTAGCAAAGTCGCAGAAACCATAAAAAATCTAACCTTCTTCTTCCGCTCGACTGCTGGCAGAGATGATTTATCAATAACAAACTTGTTCACTCCCCAATAGATACCGGCAATGACAAGACCCAGCAAAACCACTATGCTCATCATGCCCTTCAATGAAATCGCCCATCCGTCCACCCCTGGACCCAAATTCTGCCTCATGTTTGAGAAGTATTTCACCGTGCGACCAGAGAAGATGAGAGCCCCATTGGCCCCAAGCCCGAACAGTGGGTAGAACTCTTTGGCCTCTTCAACCGTAGTAATCTGTAAACAGTAAGGGCACCTGAGAAAGTGTAGCATAGCTACATAATTATCTACTGCCATCGATTTGGAACTAATTTATAAATTATTAGAGTCTATGCATACAAAATTGGCTATTCCCAATATTTTGGAACAAGGGGGCACCCAACAATTTCTAATTTCACGCATCTTCATCATTAGCTATTGCCAAGAAACCGGGACAAGAAGATGCAGCCGCAATACATGCGTCGTTTGCTATACCCAAGAGCAGAGAATAGAAGAACTGCGAATTGTGCCTACCTGATGGCGAATCCCCAGAATAGGACGGAGATGACGACGCTGCCCCAGAGCTCCGCCATGACGTAGAAGAGGCAGAAGCTCCACACGCGCAGGATGGCGACGGGGCCCAAGAAGCTGGGTCCGAGCGAGGCGAGGAGGCGGTCGGCGAGCGCCGTGGGGTGGATGGCGTCCGCGCATGGGGTAGAGCACGTACCCGAAGACGCCGAAGAAGGCGATGAAGGGAAAGATGACGGTGTAGAAGAGCGCCTCCTTGGAGAGCACGTCGGCGAGCTTTGTGTAGAGCAGCATGAAGCCAATGGCCATGGGGAGGTTGACCCATGTCTTGAGGAAGGGGATGATCTCGGCGCTACTCCCCTTGGCGGTGACGACGAGCACGTCCTTGGTGTCCCGCCAGGATGGTGTAGTTGAAAAGGATGCAGAAGAACATGAGCCCCAGGGGCACGATCTTCTTCAGCGTGCGGGCGTCCACGCCCAGGAATTTAGGGGAATTCGCCGCCGCGTCGCCAGGAGCCGGCGACGGGGAGGCGCCGGCCGAAGACGCGGCGGCGCGGGGAGGCCTGAGGCACGTGGCGGAGCGGGAGCGCGGCGGGTTGGCGGAGAGGGATGGAAAGGAGGTGGCGGGGGAGGTGGAGAGGGGTGGCAGCGAGGCGGCGGTGGCGGAAAAGGTGGGCATGGGCGGCGGAGGGGAGGTGGGGAGGCGGAGGCGGTGGCTTGCGACGAGGCCGGACTCCATGGCGGAGGGGAGGAGGAGGTGGAAAAAATCCTGGGATGGAGGAGATAAGGTCAGGCGCCCAGGCAAGCAGGGGTTGGGAAGGGGAGGGTCCTCTCTTATACCACTCCACCGCTGCTGCCACTGCTGATGGGAGATTAGAGAAGATGACAGATTGACAGCGGGTGTGAGCAGTGGCTTAATGCGAGATCAGTATAACGAACCTTCCCTAATTGTGGTGAGGGGAGAGTAGGGTAACTACCTTCTGACCGTGCCCCGTGTTGAAAGAGGGAAATATTTTCCTTAGAGTATCTCTAATAGGGTGATGTCAGCCTTCCTTTAAAAGTGCCACATATAATTTTTATTGAGTTAGAGGAGAGAGAGAAGAAAGAGAATATTACTTCCCTTGGTGAAGGGATGATTCCTTCACACCTAAGAAATCACTATTTTCTTCATTGTACAATATGTCTTCTCTTAGACCCATATTTTCTAGTTTAATTTTAATCTTATATTCATGCATGCATTAATTGCTAGAGATGACATCAGGGGATAACCTATTATATAACATGTTTTTGTTGTTATCTCTAGATGACGTGAAAGGTATAAGAAAAGACTGTTTTCTCTACTATTGGAGATGCCCTTAGAACGTCTACGTGTGATTGAAGGTATCTGCTTAGTCTATATAACATCCCCTGGAACCCTACAAAGCATGCATCTCTCTTTAAATCATGCCCGGCTCGCGACTCATCACCGTTGCTGCCGTCAGAGCAAGTTAGGATTCCAGTGATGATGTGGTCGAGCCCATCAGAGATGTCGACGATCGACAACACAAAGCTTGGGCACAATGGATTCCGCGTCAGAGAACTCGATAGAGGCCCAATGTCGGCCAGCACCAGGAGCACAAGAACATCAGCAGCCGCCTACCCAGCACCAACACATTCCTAGCCGAGCCGATCAACAACATTGGGTACTTCGACACCCACCACGAGGAGGTCATGGACGACATTGGCCCACTATATAAAAACATATGTCGCGTCATCTTTGACAAAGTCCGTATTGATGTTGACACGGTCTTGCGCAGTAACGTGGAGTGGCGCGATCTTGGGCGGTACACACGCTATACACCTACGGTGGCTGCGTTTGCTAGCTCTTGCCAACTCCTCCCCCGGCCACGCTTCACCCATGGCACCGTCTTGGCTGAACACGATGGCGATGCCGTGGTTCTAGCCTGTGCAATAGGAGAAACCACATGTAAAGAATATTTTTGTTGTACAGAAAACATGTTTCTGTTGTATAGAAAAATATCAAACTAAAATAACATTTTTACTGTACAGAAAAATGTGTACGTTACACAAAAAACTTGGTTTCCGTACCATGTATAAAATGTTTCCATAGCACGACCACCTATTTCTACCAATAAGAAAAAGTATTTTCATCACATGAAAATAAATATTTCCATCGCATAGAACAATGGTGTTTCCATTGCACGAGAAAAGTATTCGCATGGCAAGAAAAAAAGTGTTTTTGTTATAGTAGGTTTTTCCTTTTGTTGCGGTAAGCGTTCAGAATTGTTGCTTAAATTTGGTAGTTTTGTTGCAACGAAGTACGGTTATGTTTGGGGATTTTTATGTTGTAAAAGTGTACCTATGGTATTTTAAACCACACTAAAAATTTGTTTCATTAGTACAATGATTTTGTTGCAATACCTTTTTGATCCTGTCACGTGCATCAATCTAATTTGTGTCCATAGAATCATGTCGATCGAGTTTATTGGAACACTTTGTCGATGCAATAACCATTTGTGTCTTGAAAATCTAGGATCAATTGTCTTAAAAGTTGAATCTACATTGTGTGTCACATATAAGTTGTTGCATTAGTTTAACAAATTTGTTATGTGTGTTTTAACAATATGTTTTTGTCTTATATCAAATATTTCACAGACGATTGATCCTTGGTCACCCCCTTATCGGAATGTTTACCTTACTTTCTATGTGAAAACGTAGATGTTGTCAGCTTCATTATCTAGAAAAAAATGTTATCAGCTTCCTCGTCTAAAAGGAAGGTGTTGTCAACGTGTGATTTTCAGAGCACGTTTTGTACAATCACTCCTACTTGATTGGTGTAGTGTGTCTGGTGGTCTAGCAGCCGGTGATCATATGGCGAGGCAAACATGTCCATCGGAACGTAGGCCGGGTTAATTTGAGCCGGGCATCAAGTTAGGTTTGTTAAGGAAGGCAATGCCGGTGGACAGAGAGAGGATGCAGAGCGACGAGGCAACGAGACATTTTGGTACCCACAGGAAGAAATAGTGACCGACGGAAGCATGGTAAGAAGTTAAATCGCTAATTAATAGTAGCATCAGTGTGGCGTCGTGTTGGAGGTGTGGGAGGAAGCAAGGGTTTAGGAAGATGAGTGTTTATGTATCAGTACACTCTAACTAGAGTAGACAATGAATATTGTGAGGTTAACATGATAAGCTGTAGCTAATGTGGAAATGATGTGGAGAGTAACAACCTGTGGAAGGGAAAGGGGACAGCTAGTGCTTATGTTTACCATATACTCTCTTCGTCCTAATATGTAAGGTGTATTTTGTTGATTAAGATAAGGTTTTGACCAACAATTACTCTATTAGCATATGATTTATGTGACATAAAATTGATGTCATTAGATTCATATTCAAAATACTTGCTTATGATTGTGATTTTGTATCACATAAATTATATACTAATAAAGTAATTATTAGTCAAATTTTTATCTTAACTAAATAAAATATGTCTTATATTTTGAGACGGATGGAGTATTTTAGAGGAAAATTGTGTCGTGATTTTAATGTCCGGGAAATGGTATATATATGAATCAATCCTGGTCAGAAGAAATCAATTCTGGTCAAGCGAAGTAGAGATTTAGCTAGTGGCTTCATAAAGGGTTAGCTACGTATGGAAGCCGCTAGAAATACAAACCGCCGGTTTCTGTAACGTTAGAAGGAGGTCAATCACATTCTGCATACTCGGTCTTCTTCAATTTATCCCAAGTGCCTGTTTTCTAGCTCTAGTTTCTCATCAGTTCAACAAAACGTGGCCTTTTAATTGCCTAACTAGATACGGAGTATAGTATTACTAAAATCAATCAGCTTACAGATCTAACGAGCCATATACTCCCTCTGTCTAATAATATAAGACACACATGCACCGTAAGATTTGTAATTAGATCTAAGTATTTTGGGTTGTGTGACACAAAAATAATATTATTTAATTTATTTTTAAAATTATTTTTAATAATATTGCTTTTATATGATATAATTAAAATATTATAGATCTACCTATATCTTGAGATACGTGGTGAGGAGTATATACTCCTAAATGGATCCGTCGGGGCTCTCGCGCCGATTCTCTGCGTGGAGCGTACGTGCCATGTGCCTCGAGTTACGAGTTACCCGAAGAAGCGAACCAACCTGTGCGTGTCTAGAACGATCAGAGGGGATGCCATTTGGCATGCCGCCCCAATCCCGAGTGACTAACGCGCGTGTCGGGACTCGCAGCGCTGCGTACTCGAATCGAATGCGCCTCCGAAGCATTGGGGTACCCGGGGAGAGGTGTCGCGCCCCGGATGGACGGGTGCTGCCTCCGAGACGGCGCCCTCCGATTGACGGTCAGGAGCGCGCGATCCTCCTCTGTCCCCGCGCAGTGCGCACCGTGCAGCGCTTCGGCTGGGACTGTCCGTCGCTTTCCCCTTCCACGTGACGCCCGACGGGGAGCCACTCTGACCATTGCCTCGTGTCAAGCCCTAGCTGTGACGCAGATGCAAGGATGGTCTTCGAAATTTTCTACCATGGCATTAAGTAAATTTAGCTCCCTCTAAAATATAATAATAAATTTGTTTTTATAATAAAGTAGACAAACAACACGTAGTATATATCATGTCTAAAAAGCGTGATAAACACTTACCACGGATTGAAGACGTAATAAGATGTCGAGGTCATAACAAACGCCTACATGTGATCTGTCATGGTCTCGACGCGTGGCACGTGTCCTGTCGCGCCTGGTGTCACTGCTCCGACGTCCTGTCACACCTCCAACCCGTGAAAAGTATCCATCGCGCTCTCTAGATATGATACGTGTTAGGTGCCGTCTATGTAATCTGTCGTAGAGTTGTGTTTTGAAGGGTGCTAAATTCACTAATACTTTCAGCTAAAAACCAAAAATTCTGGGCATAGAATGGTTCATTCCCCGTGAGTTGGAGGGTGAGTGTGGCTCGGTGCTTGACTCTTTTGGCTTTTGTTACGCGCGTGACCGTCACCGGGCGTCTCGGGCCTGGCCGTGGGAAATAACTCACTACTATGTGCCTTCTTTTTTCGCTTTCTCTTTTCGGTGACGCACGCTGTTCATTTCGTGCATGGCATCTTGTTAATAGTTCCTTTGCTCTTCTTGGACGCTGGCGCCCCACATCGCATGTATGCCGAATTGAAGCTGGTATCTTGTGATCTACGTAGGAATATACGCCCGTCCGACGAGATCCGGATTGTTTTCGACAATGAGTTGGGCGCCAACGGCCTGGCCTAACACAAGGGCGAGCAACTCTCCAGGTAGAAGAAGACGATGCCGGTGTCCACGTCGCGTGCTGTTCTCCGGCTTCTCTGGTAGAATTAGAAATCGACGTCACGAGAGAGAGCGGCCAGGGCAAATTTCTAACGTATCGCGTGAAACTTTTGACTGAACATCGCTGTTTTCTTTTCTATTTTAGAGGAGACTGACATCGCTGTTGAGGCGTTGGATATTGGAATTTGGAACTTAGTCACTGCGAACTCAGAACTCAGAAGAAGTCGCGTTCCTCGGGCCGGCCCTACAGACAGATGGATGGTAACCGAGCCTACTAACTGCAATGTGCCCCATTCAGCCCACATCCGCATGGTGCTGCTATTCGTAGGGCGCCTGGCGAGGGAGATTCCCCTTGCGCGGCAGGCGCTGGGACGGTGTTCAGCAGGCCCATACGGCACGGGGAGCCCCGAGTTGGCGCGCGTTGTCGGTCAGCCAGGCCGGCAGTCGGAGGCTTAGAAAATAGGGAGCGAACGTAGCACGGCCTACGGCAGCGCATAGTATACTTCGGCTGATAATCTGATTTGTGACTCCAGGGCTTCCTCTCGCTGCCTCTCCAGCGATGATCTATGCTCTCCTTCACAGATGGCAACGGTGAGGATGTTTCCTAGTTTCGTTGAGGCCGTACTCCTTAATCCTAATTCCCTGCCGCCGCCGGCCCTATCAGTCTCGTCACACTTTAATTTCAATTTTAGGCTTCGTTTTGTATTGCGATTGAATACGATAATCTCGTTTGTCTAATTAATTTTATTATTTTATTATTTGTTTAACTAATTTTTTCTATGTTCTTGGTTATTTTTTCACGGTAGATTTTAAGTAGTGATTTTTTCTTTCTCTTATGTAGTATATACCAGTATTGTACTTATTTTGGATAAGCAGTTCTATTTTTTTCATTCTTCTGGAGGCGTAGCATAGCCCTCTACCCCTTGCCTCTAATAAAATATTTTTCTGCGCAATAAATCTGGGCCCAATGGGTCACTCATGTCGTCGTTGATGAGTGGCCCAACAGGGCGATTACACGGTATGAATCATCCTGGCGGTACAGAGAGAGACTCAAGGCGGCTTGGCGAGAGAGATTTCACTAGCGCGACAGATGCTAGGATGGGTTTTGAGAGGCCCAAATGTTACGGCGAGGCCCAAGTTGGTGTAACCATCACCAAGGATAGCGATTCTCACGCATGCTGGGGACCAGCAGGTGGTCGAAGGTTTGGGGAAATCGGGAGAGCACGACCACTATAGTCTTTTATGTGTAGATCGACGCCGGCTGAATGGCTAGCTGATGGAGGAGCGACGGGTGGTACGACGGTAATCATGCGGCAGTTAGTGCATGATATACTTCAACTGGTATGTATGATGATCTCATGGTTTTCTCTCAGGGATGATAATTTACGAGTGATCGCACGAGCCTCTTGCACGATCAATTCCGACAGCTCATGTGCATTATCTTCTCTGATCGGATTCCTCCCTCCCTTCACTCCTCCGTGGTTGTAGATCCTTTCTCCAAATTTTGTCTCCGTCTCTAGCGTGGCTATGGTTGTTGGCACCACCGTCACCCGAATACTATAAATAACGACAATTTTTTTTAGGAGAAAACAATAACTTCCAACCAAACTGTTTGAGCTTTCAATCGAAAGTATGGAGGTTTCAACCCTACAAGATTTCAACCCCAATCTAGTAACATTCTACAAAAAAATGGTTGAAGCTTTCAACCCCCAAATCACAAACTCTCAACCTAGAAAGTAGGCCTAAAATTCAACATATCTAAAAGATTTCAACTAGTTGAACTGCAACTTTATAGTAACTAAACTGAAACTTTCAACACAAATTAGTCAAGAAAAATTCCAATAGAGGTACAAATGCGGCCTCAAATCCGGGCTTACAACCCATTATACATGAAGTTTCACATTAATCAATCACAACTTCTTATAAAAAAATATTTAAAAAAACAAGCTCTAAAATCAGATCTCCAAAACCTCCTCTTCCTAGCTCCTTCTTGGTGGCGGCAAGGGCAACGCGGTGGCGTATGGTGGTGCGAAAGGCGACTGAGATAGAGGCGTTATGTTGAGGATGGGAGAAGATGACACGACAATAGAGGCGCGGCCCCCCTTCGCTGAGAGAGGAGATTGGCGTGCGCAGGTAGGCCAATGGTGGGAGGCGAGGTCGCAAGTAGCGAAGGAGGCGCACTTGTCGGCACCCCTTCATCGAAGGCCACAACATGGACCGGATGTGGAAAATGGCAAGTAGTAGTGCGTGGCCCTGCTCACAGTAATGAACCAATCGCGCCTACGGTCGATGATTAATGTGCGTGGCCCTGCTCGTTTTCTTTCTCTCTCTCGAGTGATGATTTATGCCCTCCTGCGCAAATGACAATGACAATGATCTTTTTCAGTAAGTTAACACCACTCTTCTTAATCCTAACTGCTGCCGCCTACCATTCATGACGATTTCATCAACAAAGAGTTTTTTTGGACGTGACTACTATGCAATCTTATATTTCGATGACAAGCGCGATCTGATAACCTTGACGTCCAAAATATCACAGTTTTCCTAAATAGTAACAATATTGATACAACGTGCATCTAGCATGACATAAAATTTTACATCCAATTTCAACCCACATATGGAGAAGGTGAAAATACCAATTTTATTGTGAATAGTAGTTGAAGATTTTTCTGCTTCTTGATGTGTAGATCAAATATAGATTTATAATTTGGCGACGTGTAAATACATCTTGGATCAATGTTTATATGACTCTTTGGAGCTTCGTCCAACTGTTGATTGCATGTAATCACAGAAAGGTGAGACTGCATACTAGTCGGTCCCATTATTCCCGCTATCACCCGGCGTTTCAATTCCAATATTTTAATCAGAAGTCCAGCGAAAATTGGAATTAAAAGTACGTACAAAAGATCCAGTGTCCTGATTTCGCTCCGGAAATCAAAGGAAAAATGGCTGATTTGTTCCCGCGACCATAGTCAATTTCAAAAATAGCCTGTCTTGCAACACAATGATAAAACTGACGCCGCGATCGTCTGGACAGCTGCCACGTGGCACCTATCACGCTGCAGAGCACGACAGGTCTCCTATCGCGCCTCCCGACAGCGACAGCACTCGGGCCATGCGATCGACGGCCGCAACGCGCGACAGGAGCAGCTGTCGTGGCCACAGAGCGCGACAGGAGACCTGTCGCGACTGCGGAGCGCAACAGTTGCTCCTGTCACGGCTGCAGAGCACGATAAGAGACGTGTCGCGGCCGCGACGCGCGCCATGAGCAGTTTCGTAGCAGCGACGGTGGATCCAGGTGCTACCGTGTCTGGCGGACGCGACAGATACCACGTGGTGGCTATCTAGACCATCACGACGTCATTTTTGTCATTGCGTCGAGAAACGGAGAAATTGAACCCGTCAAAACATCCATTTTTTCCGAAAAGAGACGCGAGCGAACTGGGACCCGCCACTCCTACCCAAAACAGACACCACCAACCTCCTCACCTACTCTGATCGCAACCCTGTGCAACCTCGGCTCCACCTACCCACCAGTAAACAAAGATGCCGCCCAACTACTCACCGACACGTGGGTCCCCACCCCACTCGTCATTCTCTAGAGTCAAACACCCCTCGAAACCGGATACCGTTTTAGGTGGATACCGCTTACCGGCATCCCCTACACCGCTAGTATAAACACGCTCGTCGCCTCTCCAGTTTCGCCGGATTTCTCGTTGCACCTTTCCGACACGCTGCCGCGTCCGACTCCGGCGATGGCGCCGCCTGGGGACCCTCCGCCGGCGACCAAGTACTTCTGGGGCGACTCCCCTGAGCCCGAAGAGTACTACGCCTCGCTGGGGCTCCGCCACGCCGAGTCCTACTTCCAGTCCCCCTGCGGCCGCCTCTTCACCCACTCCTTCCACCCGCTCTCCGCCGCGCGCGATGGCGACGTGAAGGGCGTCGTGTTCATGACGCACGGCTACGGGTCCGACTCCTCCTGGCTCTTCCAGTCCATCGCCATCAGCTACGCGCGGTGGGGGTACGCCGTCTTCTGCGCCGATCTCCTCGGCCACGGCCGCTCCGAGGGCGTCCACGGCTACCTCGGCGACATGGAGTCCGTCGCCAGGGCGTCGCTCTCCTTCTTCCTCTCCGTACGTAAGAGCGCCGACTACGCCGCGATCCCGGCCTTCCTCTTCGGCGAGTCCATGGGCGGCGCCGCCACGCTGCTCATGTACCTCCGCTCCCCGCCGGACGCCGGGTGGACGGGGCTCATCTTCTCGGCGCCGCTGTTCGTCATCCCCGACGACATGTACCCGTCCCGCGTGCGGCTGTTCCTGTACGGCCTCCTCCTCGGGCTCGCTGACACCTGGGCCGTGCTCCCGGACAAGAAGATGGTGGGCAAATCGATCCGAGACCCGGAGAAGCTAAAGGTGATCGCGTCCAACCCACGGAGGTACCGCGGCGCGCCACGGGTGGGCACGATGCGGGAGCTGGCACGAGTCACGGCGCTGCTCCGGGAGAGCTTCGGCGAGGTGACGGCGCCGTTCCTGGCGGTGCACGGCACCGACGACGGCGTCACCGCGCCGGAGGGGTCCAGGATGCTGTACGAGAGCGCGCCGAGCGAGGACAAGTCGCTCATCATCTACGAGGGGATGTACCACTCGCTCATCCAGGGGGAGTCCGACGAGAACCGCGACCGCGTGCTCGCCGACATGCGCGCCTGGATCGACGAGCGCGTCCGCCGCTACGGCAGCGCCGGCGTCGTCCCCGGCCCCGCGGCGAACGGGGACGCCAAGGAGGTGGCGGCGGCCTGAAATACATGCTATCTGCATTTCTCTTTTTTTTTCTCTCTCCTTCCTTTTGATATAGTTTTACATGACATGGTGCTATCCTGTTCCATTTTCCCTCAGAAATCCGAAACTGATAATAATTAACAACAACAGTTCGATTAGTCTGGGGTGTCTGTTTCTGACAAAATGCGTGCCAAACGTACAAATGTTCAGACTTCAGATTAATTTAAGACGCTCAACGGAGTTTCAGATCAGATCCAAGTACCCAGTAGTAGATCGTATGTTGAGTCCTCGGAGATGCAGATCACGAGCACGTCCATCGCATAATTGCATTTTGGCAGACCAAAAGATAAACAAGCGACAACACGATCGAGCGATCCCTTTGTGTGGAAGCAACGATCTCATTGACTCGTACGTTCAGGGTGGTGACCTCTCAACGGCAACGCCCAAAACGTAAATGCACGGGCACAGTGCCAACCAAATTAAACGACCCGGATGTGTACCTGGTACGTTGATCCGTCCGAAATTCCTGTATCTCGGAGACAAAATCGCACGATAATGCGCATTGTAAGACTGACATTGGCGATTATAACATTTAGGTCCTGCTTGTTTCACAACTCCATGACACTAAGCAGATTCAAATAAGAAACGGCTTGAGAGCACAGCTCACCATTTGTATTGAAAGATGGCTGGTTCTTCTTGCATTCAGACACTATCCATCTCATTCAACTTTTGCCATATGTCTTTTGTATGGGCAATTCCTTCGGTGCCAACGGATCGAACAGTGGTCGAACCACATTTGTATTAGTACTTGTTGACATGGTATGTTTCGTACTTTACGAATATGAACCGAGTGTCACGCCATGTCGAGATCGTTTCCAATATCTCTCAATCCAGTTGTCTTTGCATACCCTGCAACATATGCAATGGAAGACGTATTTATGGTAGTTTTTTTAGTGTACTACTGATGACATTTTTAACGACATGCATACACGTACAATAACTTGAATCTACTATATACTAAAAGCAGAATACAATAGAAAAAAATAGAGAGATGTTAAAAATTCTCAAAAAAAAACATCGCATAGTTAATTTGGTGGACCCTTTTGTTATTAGTGGACCACAACCAGTAAATCTTCATAATTATACCTAAACATATCACAGCCGATAGATCTCCATAACTGCACCTAAACAGATCACAGCTGATAGATCTTCATAACTGCACCTAAACAGATCACAGCCGATAGCTTTTCATAACTACATCTAAATAGATCACAGTCAATAAATCTTCATAAGTGTACCTGAATCTTGGATATGAACTTTTATTTCCCGTATTGATCTAATATCACGCATACGAATAAAAAGATAGTGATAATTAAAAATGTTTCCTGTGTAATTGCCCAGGACACAATGCTAGTTCACATTAAACTACAAAAGTATCATCCAACTAATTAGCTATACCACAACAATATATTTATATTGCTTTGTTGAATAGTTCGGGAAGAATACCATTTCTGATGGCAAAAGGTATGTACCACATTTGCATCCATATTTTTTAATCGTTATTGAAATAGGAAAATCTAAACCATATTGGTAACATAGTAGATTTTGAGGCATTTTCCCAAATTGCCTTTGAGAAAATGCCTTAGAATTTCTATCGTGTTGTAGTGTAGGTAGAAGGTTGAGGATGACCCATTTCTCATGGAGCAGATGTCTATGATGCTACTGCTATCGGTGAAGTAAATCAGTAGTCACCGGCTCGACATCCACACCGTGCGTTGTTCTGAACGGCACACCACCGATCCCTTTTGCAATGCTCCTCCTCACTTCTCATATAGGAAAACCATGGTTATTTGTTTCGCTCCAACATCTCATAATTATATTTCAGCTTATATCTCCATGGGAGAGTACTATTATTGAAACATTATGTCCAGAACAAGAGACGTTGATCTTTACCTACACTATTTATACTGAAAGATGGCACTTTGCATTGGAATAACACCAGCCAACTCATCCGATTTTTGCCCTGTAGTCATGCGCATACAGTTGATGAGTTTTTTCTTTTCTTAACCGACATCTCTGCCGTGTGGAGAAATCATGCAAATCATGTGTGTGTGGGGAGGAGCTAGCCCCTGCTTTAAGCGGGAGGGAAGGAGGTAACGCCCATGTGCAATTACGTGGACCGGCCCACTCACTGGTCTACTTTTTTGTTCTTTTCAAAATAGGAGAATATAATTTGTAAATAATGTTTAAAAAAATGAATTTTTAAATAATGTTTAAAAAATGTTTCATTTAAGAATATCTTTTAAATATGTTCCACCGTTCATAAATAATGTTCATGTATAACAAATAAAATATTTACGTAACTCGTGAAAATTATTCAAAATGTTCCATATGAAAAAACCTTTTTCTAAAATATATTCCGTCGTCTATGAAAATGTTATTGCATCTAGAAAAAATGTTCATCTAACTCGTTAAAGTTGTTTCATATTCTACATATGATTTTTTTGAAATATGTTTCGCCATTTATGAAAAATGTTCATGTATTTCAAATATGTTCACCTAATTTGTGACAATTGTTCTATATTTCACATATGGACATGATGAACTTACTTGTATTGACCTTTTCTCTTTATGTCAAAACAATAGAAAAATCATCATTGAAACAAATCATATACACTTGTGAAAAAAAAGTATTAGCTAAGCACTTCTACAAAGTATGACATCAAAAAAATAATTCTACTGACGAAACACATGAAAAACTACAAAGAAAATAGAAGAGAACAACACAAAAGAAAAAAGAAATCAAGAAGCAAAAATAAAATAAATAAAAACAAAAAATAAAGAAAATAGAAAAAGAAACGAGAGGAAAGGAAAACTAAAAATAAAATAAAGAATACGAACGAAAAATAATTAAAAGCGAAACAATAAAAAGAAAGAAAAAGAAGAGAAAAATAAATAGAAAATAAAAGGAAAAGAGAAAAAAGAGAGAAAAAATACGTTCAACGAGCCGGCCTAGGTGGGAGACAGGGTGTGTGGCAACCCCTTTGCTCCCGCAGTGAATGACCGGACATTTATATTTTTTTGATGAAGAAATGACCGGACATTAGGAAAAATGTGCGTGCATGAGCCGCTTCATGGATTCGGTCGTCGGCTATCTGGGCCGATTATACCAGCCTACTGCACTCAGGCCTGATCTGAGCCTCGGTCGTCATTGTGTAAAGAATTTCACGGCCGGTGCATCAGGAGAGACTAACGTTGTCGACGAGGTGTACTTCGGACAGTAAGTGTGGGCACCCCGGGTCGGGAGACCGAGGTGCTGGGTGGAGACTTGGGGAACGAAGCCTAATATTTACGGGGACTATCCAGCTACCACCGAGAACTCAGGGATTTGGGTGAAAGCGTAGCGATGCGTATATTTTCTGCCGTTCATATGGGGTGCCAACTTGCCCTTATATAGGCAAAACCGGCTTACAAGTGTAAATAGATTGCTGCCCCTTACAAGGTTACAGTCTTTTTCTAGTCTGTATCACCGTACATCGGCCCAACTCGTACTCTCCACCTCGCCGCTACCTACTATATGCGCCGGCATATTCCTAGATTCGCCTCGCCGGTACAGCGCGCTTCCGTCCTCGCCGCCCTCTGTGCCCACGTGTCGTCCGTACCAGACGGCCTCGCCTTCCCTTCCATCTCGTCCCGGCCGAGGCGTCCCCCTACCTCGCCCTAGCCGGCCGACTTGCTCCCTGTTCCCGCACCTATGTCGCCCAACCGGGACGGCTTCGCGCCGTCCGAAACCCTCCGAAGATTCCTGCGAAACACGCTCGTTAAACATAATACGCATAGGAAATAGGGGGTACCTCGCCCCGGGGCCTCGGCCTGACTCCCCCAACAGTTAGCCCCTTGCGGGTGCGAGTGGCGAGGAGCACGGCGCCGCTCGCGCCCGCATTCTTCCTCCAGCGGGAGTCAGAGAGCCCCGGGCGAGGTGCCCCATTCGACCTTCCCGGCTTCCGGTCTTCTCGCTCGCCCGTTACCACGAATCCCGCCTCAGGTCGCGGGCCGTAACCGCTCGATCCGCTCGTTCCGCTTCCGCCCGTTACCCCGCCTCGGGGATCGGACCACCCTGGGCTATAAATACCCCCTCATCCCTTTCCCCGCGGTGGTACCGTTCTCCTCGCCTGCAACTCGCCGCTCAGCACGCCCAAGCCTCAGAAGCCTTGCGCTCGGTTCCCGTCCTTGACACGATTCGCCGCTCTCATTGGATCGCGATCAAGCGTTTGCAGGACGACTTGGCACTTGTGGAGGAAGAGACGACCATGTCGACCAGCAAGGCTGCCGCAGGTGCGAAGCAAAAAGGGAAGAGGGCAGCCGAGAAGGTTACCTACTCCCGGTGGCTCGGGGCCGACCCAGGCATCCGAGACCACACTGTCTCGCCTCAGTGCGGCGGGATGCTTCCCCCTGGGGCTGGACGAGCACGGGCCGGCCCTCCCCGAGGAAGGAAGCATAAGGGTTGCCCCGCCAGAGGGGCACATCGTTGTGTTCGCCGACCAGTTCAGGGCCGGGCTGTCCTTCCCCGCCGCGCCCATCGTGAAGCTCGTCCTGGACCATTTTGGCCTCGAAATCTCGGACCTCAACCCAACCGCCATTTCTCGCCTGGCCATCTTCGAGTTTGCGATGAAGTCAATGCGGCTAGAAAGCACGGCGGCCGGGTTCGCCATGTTCCATGAACCGGTGATGACGACGTTGGCTGTCCGCGACGGCGCCCATTCCCTCTTCGGAACGATCGGTTTCCGGGGGTGCCGGGGTTCTGACGCCTCGTACCCGGCGATGGCGTTGAAGAACAAATGGAAGAACTGGAAGAGCGAGTGGTTCTTCTACCGGGTTGGCGACCTCGGCTTCACCGGCAGCAAGGTCGCCCCCGGGTATACCACTCGCTCGCCGATCGCCACCTCGGCGGATCTGGCGAGGCGCGACGCCCTGAAGGTAATAAGCCACCAGCTCTCGTCGCGCGACCTGGTCGAGGAGTACCTCCTCCTGAGGATCTGGCCCCTCGCCACCGGTTGGAGGATGAAGTGCAAACCCACCCCCGACGGACAACCCATCGGACCTTGTCCCTTCTACGGGTACGAGCCGACGAAGGGGTATGACCTCGCCCGGGCGGAGCGGGACGCGAATCTCCTTCTGGGGCGATACTTGCCGTCCGAGGCGGCGATCGTTTTGAAGATAATCGCGGTCCGCCGGAATCGTGCTTGCGAGCTGTTCCAATGGGAGGTACCTCCTCGCCCTGATATCGCTCCGGTCGGCGATACCAAGGCAGGGGACAAGAGGAAGCGGGCTGCTTCGGCCCCGAAAGCGAA
Source organism: Stipa capillata (assembly GCA_019208055.1). Taxonomy (NCBI): domain Eukaryota; kingdom Viridiplantae; phylum Streptophyta; class Magnoliopsida; order Poales; family Poaceae; genus Stipa; species Stipa capillata. The sequence continues at coordinate 106,329 of JAGXJF010004606.1, forward strand.
GCCGGCCCCGAAGAAGATGAAGCCGAAGAGCCTTGCCGCCGAGCTGGCAGATTGTGACGACGACGACGCCGACAGCGATCGTCGCGAGTCGTCCGCTCCTGGCGGGGCGAACACCAAGGGGTCCGAGGAAGAGTCTCGTGTCGGGAGCGACGAGGAGCCCCACGGCGGAGAAGCAGGACGACGTGGTGACTAGGACCGGTCCGGGCGCCGGCAAGGGACCGATGGGTGGTCTCTTCGCCGTGGTTCATTCGACGGCCGTGGCTAAGGACCGGTTCTCCTGGGAATCGTCCTCCTCGTCCTCGTCCGACGTCAATATCGGCGAGGAGGTCAGAGCCGCCGGAGACGACGTCGCCGAGGGATCCCTTCAAGACCCTCCGGTCGCCCATGCGCGGTCGCCTCCCAAGGAGCCCCATCTGGGCCAAGCTGCGTCCGAAGGCGCGGCGGCAGAGGAGGGCGCGCCTCTGGAGGAGACGTCCAAGGAGTGCTCGCCTGGAGGCGCTGGTGCTAAGGCTGGTCCGGCCGAGGCGTCGGTGGCCGAGAGGGTCTCCGCCCTCGATCTGCCAGGAGCGATGGTGATGGTGCTGTCATCGTCGTCCCCAAAGGAGAAAACGAGGAGCAGAAGCTCCCTCGAATCGACCCAACCGTCTCGCCCCCGCGTAGAATTGTCTGGTCGACTCGGGCCAGATTTCTTCTCCACCTCGCCGCTGGAGCTCGACCTTGTGAGCCAACCCCGGACGAGGCTGTCCGAGGAAGACGTGGCGGCGAGCTTCGCCGGGATGTCGGCCCCTCAGGTCGGAGCGGCAGCTCGGGCCGCGGCGCTAAAGGTAACTTCGCCAGTCCTTTGTTTCTTCCGGTGGATGGATGCTAACACTTTTCTTTCAGTGCCTGTTCGTCGCCGAGAAGCTGGCGCTCTGGAGGCGCGCGCGGCCGACACCGAGGGTCCCTTGGCCGAGGAGCGGGCCCGTACTGCCGACGCTCTGCACGCCCTGGACTCCGAACGGCAGAAATCGGCCGCGCTCGCCACGCGCCTGGACGAGAAATCCTCCGAGGTGGAGCTCCTAAAGAAAAAGTTAGCGGAGGACGGAGGAGGAACTCGCCACCGAGCGTAGGAAGGCCGAGGCGGCGAGGAAGCGTGCCTCTGAGGCGGAGCAGTCGCTCGCGTCCGAATGAGGGAAGGCCGAGGCAGCAGCAACCTTGCTCGCCTCGGAGGAGAAAAAAGTCTGCCTCGGCCCAAAGGGAAGTCGAGCAGCTCCGCACCGACCTCGCCCTGGTGCATGAGAGGCTCGGTTTCCATGCCGACCGACACTCCCAGACTCAACGCCTCGTGTCTGGACTTTGCCATGCGGCGCATGTGACGGCCGACGTGGTCGGACTCGACGTCGCCCCCTTCAGCTGCGACGACGCAGAGGCCTCCACCGTGGAAGGCATAAAGTGGGCGACTCGGGTTTGCCACGACACCCACCTGGCGACCCTGTACTTCGCTCAAGACAACGCTCGGGCCGCCGCTGAGCTCCTGCTCGGGTGCTCCTTCCTGGCGACTCGTTCCGCGTCCTCCGTCTTCTCGGCCCCAGGCTACATCGCCCCGAAGACGGTCGAGGTGGTTGGGGTCCGAGGCCAGATCAAGGGCGAGACTGAAGCCTTTATGTCGTCGGTGTGGAACTCGCGCAAAAAGGGGCAGAAGTATGTAGAGGGGATTCAGAAATCCCGGAAGCGGCCAAGTGCGGGGGCGAGCTCGAGGAGCGCGGAGGGTACCTCGGGCGGCAAGCCAGCCACGTCGTCTCCGCCGGCAAAGGTTTAAAGTTCGCCTCTGGCGCCGGTTAACAAACTTCTGCTTTTCGTCGCTGCGTCGACGTACTCGCCGCCTGTGGCGCTTTTGTGAACTCGCCGCGTGGCGTAGAGTTTTTGGTTAAGTCATGAGTTGGCGGTGTTCATTTTTATCGATGTTCATTTCTATCGTGCTTGTTTGCAGACTACGTCGTCGCGACATAAGTCGCCCGCTGGGCGACGCGGTTCTCGCCCTTTTGTGGCCATGTCACATAAGCACTGCTTGGCCGCCCTGCCGGCCATCCGGAGGAATGACGGCGACCCCAGGGAATCCGTGGGGGATGTCGCCCTGGGGCCCGTCGCGGTCCGGGGAAGTGGCCTGCTCGCCGTGGTCAGCGAGGAGATCGAGGGTGGCGACTCGGGCGGCGACTTGGCTGAAGCCCAAGGAGACGAGGACCTGATTCTTTTGGCCCTCGCCGTCGAGCTGTCCAACGATGCCGAGTAGGATGCTCTGCTGTTTAGTTCGCCCCGGATTCTGGGACGTTTCCTTCCGACTTAGTAGTTTTTTGTCGCGCCGGACGCGACTTGTAACCCATCGTGGACCGAAGGGGAGCCTTCCCCTACCAAAATAAAGGGGCGACCGCGAAGTAGTCGCGGTCGCCCTGCTTTGTAATCGTTCATCCGATTATTTGTTTGTTTCTATACAATGGGGCGAGGTGCTTGTTGTTTGTGCGGGTTGCAAGGTAGTGTAGAGTCGTCGATCATCTTCCCCATCGAAAACGACGCAGTGTAGGGTCGCGAGGTAATGTAGTGTAGACGGGGTCTGGAGCGTGGCTGCAGTCTTAACGGCGCGGTGCTAAGTCGGGGCGCGGCGCGGGGCCGTGTCGCCACTAAGTCGGGGCGCGGCGCGGAGCCGTGTCGCCACAGTTGGGGCGCGGCGCGGGCCGTGTCGCCGCTAAGTCGAGGCGCGGCGCGCGGGGCCGTGTCGCCGCTGGGTCGGGGCGCGGCGCGGGGCCGTGTCGCCGCTGGGTCGGGGCGCGGCGCGGGGCCGTGTCGCCACTAATGAACGTAATGAGCTGTTAAACATTGTCTTAGCCAAAAAAGTGCGTTCGTTTACAAGGACGACGTCCTTTTTAGCTGGCGCAGCAGCAGTTTGGCGGAATCAGATGTAGTACTTCCTGAGATTGTCGCTGTTCTAGCTGTGCTTGAGGACGACTCCGTCTAGGTCCTTCAGGCGGAACGACGATGACGAGACGAGGAGACGACTTCATACGGTCCTTCCCACTTGGAGGCGAGCTTGCCGTCGGCTTCAGGATTGAGCTTCCTCTTGAGCACCAGATCGCCCACTTGTATTGGCCTTGGCGTTACCGCTTTGTTATAGTATCTCGCCGTAGCAGCTTGGTACTGGTCGATGTGGAGCGCGGCGCCATGCCGGACCTCGTCGAGCCCCTCGAGCGATGTGCGGTGGTTATCGTCGTCTGGTGACCCGCGCACACGAAGGGACTCCAATTCGACTTCGGCCGGGGTGACGGCCTCTTCGCCGAACAGCAGTTTGAACGGTGTGTGGCCCGTCGCCCGGCTGACCGAGGTGCGAGATGACCATAGGACGTTAGGAAGCTCGTCAGCCCACTTCCCGGCGGGGAGCTCGAACATACGCCGACGCATGCCTGATAGGAGAATGCTGTTGGCCCTTTCTACCGCTTCGTTAGCCTTGGGATTGGCGACCGAAGCGAAGCAAAGCTTGATGGCGAGGCCGGAGCAGAATGCCTTGAAGTTCGCCGCGTCGAACTGCATCCCGTTGTCCACAGTGAGCTCGCGTGGGAGGCCGAACCGACAGATGAGATTTTTCCAGACAAACTTCTGCACGGCGGCCGAGGTGATCTTTGTCAATGGTTCCGCCTCTATCCACTTGGAGAAGTAGTCCAGGGCGACGACGACGAATTTGGCACCTCGGCTTGCCATTTTGAAGGGGCCGACGAGGTCCACTCCCCAGCGGGCGAGGGGCCACGAGGGGGAGATGGGCTGCATTACCGACGCTGGTCTGTTCGTGCCTCGGCCCATCCACTGGCAAGCCGGGCAGTGCCGTACCAGCGTCTGGGCATCGGTCAATGCCGTAGGCCAGTAGAAGCCGCGCGGTAAGCTTTGGCGATTAGGGACCGCGGGGCGAGGTGCGAGCCGCAGAGCCCCTGGTGAATTTCCTTGAGCAGAGTCCGCCCTTCTTCAAGCGCGAGGCATCTCAGGAACGGGGCGCATACCCCCGCTTGTAGAGCGAGCCCTTGTGGATGATGAAGCTTCGAGCACGCGCGGCGAGGCGCCGTGCTTTGGCTGGGTCCTCTGGTTCTTTCTCCGAGACGAGGTATTCTTCGATCGGGGTCCTCCAGTCTTCAGGCGAGGTGGTGCTGACGGCGGATCCCACCTCGGGCGAGATGGTATTGACGTCGGACGTGGCCTCGGCCGAGGCGACTGACAGGGTCTCGCTGAATGCGCCGGGGGGCGGGGTGGTGCCGCTGCTCGCCGCCCGGGCTAGAAGATCGGCCTCGACGTTGTCCCCACGCGGGATACTCTGGATTGTGATTCCGCTGAAGTGTTTCTCGACCGCCCTTACTGCCGCTAAATATTTCATCATCTCTGGGTCCTTTGCCTGGTAGTCCTTTCCGACTTGCCCGGCGACTAGCTGCGAGTCGCTTCGGACAAGTAGTCGGCGTGCCCCGGCCGCGCGTGCCTTGCGGAGGCCGAGCAGGAGAGCCTCGTACTCGGCGGCATTGTTCGTTGTCTTGAAGTTTAGGCGGGCCGAGTATAGCATCTTTGCTCCCCCCTGGCGATATCAGAACCGCCCCGGCCCCTGCTCCCTCCGCACACCAAGAGCCGTCGACGTACAGCGTCCAGACAGAGTCGCCCGCGCAGGCTCGAAATCCGGGCGAGGGTACCCACTCGACGATGAAGTCGGCGAGTACCTGTGACTTGATGGTGGTTCTGGGGAGAAACTCGATTGCGAACGGGGCGATCTCAGCTGCCCACTTGCTGACTCGGCCGGTGGCCTCGCGGTTGCGGAACATCTCGCCAAGCGGGAACGACGTTGGGACCCGGATTGAGTGGGCCATAAAGTAGTGGCGAAGCTTTCGGGATGCCATGATCAGTGCGTATGCCAGCTTCTCGAGCTCGGTGTAGCGTAGCTTTGCTCCTTGTAACGACTCGGAGACATAGTAGACCGGGTTCTGGGTCCGGGCCTGCTCCTGACCAGGATGGCGCTGACGGCCGAGGCCGTCGCGGCGAGGTACAGCAGGAGGACTTCCCCTGGGGTCGGGCTCTGGAGAAGAGGGGGCGAGGCGAGGTACTGCTTGAGTTTCTCGAAGGCGAGCTGGCACTCCTCCGTCCACTCGAACTTCCCGGAGCCCCTCAGGACTTTGAAGAATGGGAGCCCTTTCTCGGCGGAGCGAGACACAAACCTTCCCAAGAGGCGAGGCGGCCCGCAAGCCTCTGTACTTGCTTGGTCGTGGTGGGCGAGCTCATGCCGAGGATCGCTTGTATCTTCTTCGGGTTGGCTCTATCCCCCTCTTGGAGACGAGGAAGCCCAGCAACTTCCCCGCGCGCACGACCGAAGACGCATTTTTCCGGGTTCAGGCGCATGTCAGACTGGCGCAGGTTACAGAAGGTTTCCCGTACGTCGGCCGCGTGCGACTGGGCGAGGGTGCTTTTTATGACGACGTCGTCCACCATACGCCTCGACGTTGCGGCCGACTTGATCGCGCAAAGTTTTGCCGATCAGCCGGGCGAACGTCGCCCCTGCATTCTTGAGGCCGAACTGCATCCGCACGTAGCAAAACATGTCCCACTCGGGGTGATGAAGCTCGTCTTTTCCTCGTCCTCCCGGGCCATCCACACCTGATGGTACCCTGAGTAGGCGTCCAGGAAGCTCATGAGCTCGCAGCCGGACGTGGCATCAACAAGTTGGTCGATGCGGGGGAGAGGGAAGTCGTCCTTTGGGCACGCCTTGTTGAGGTCGGTGTAGTCGACGCACATGCGCCACTGCCCGTTGGCCCTTGACAAGGACCGGATTCGCCAGCCATTCGGGGTGCAGGACTCGCGAATGACTCCGGCCTTGAGCAACTTGGCGACTTGTTCGCGGGCGGCGAGCTGTCGGTCGGCCGACATCTTCCTTAGCCGCTGTTTGACGACGAGCCCCTGGCCTGACTTGCAGCTTGTGCTCGATTATGCTCCGGGGGACCCCGGGCAGGTCTTCGGGTTCCCAGGCGAAGATGTCTGCGTTTTCCCGCAGGACGAGGAGGAGAGCCTGCTCTACCTCGCCGGGAGGTCGGCCCCGACCAGGACGGTCTTGCGGGGCTCGTCTTCGAACAACAGAACTGACCGGGTCTCCCCGTCCGGCCTGGGCTTTGGGGATCCACCACCCCGTGGTAGAAGACATGAACTGGTCAGGGACGAGGTCGATGTCGAGGACCTCGCCTGGCGCAGGCGAAGCGACTCGTGGGGGTCAAGGTATAGCGCCTCGGCCGCCGGGACGACGTCGTGAACGTATCTGATGGTTGCGACTGTTCATGCGGCGGGACAGGGCTTGGCGACTGGATCGTCACAACTCCAGTGGACGCGGGGACCTTCATGCATAAGTAGGCGTGGTGGGGGATTGCCCCGAACTTGTTGAGTGCCAGTCGTCCGAGGATCACATTGTACTGGTAAGGCATGTCGACGACGTCGAAGAGCACGGTCTCGCGCGCGGGAGAGCTGTGCCACGAAACTCTACTGGGAGTTCGATTCGCTCGAGGGCCCTGATCGGCTCGCCGCCAAAATCGAGGAGGGGGACTCCGGGGGGCCTGCAAGCACGACCGCGGGATGCCCATTTCGTCCAAGGCGGAGGCGAACAAAATGTCCGCCGAGCTGCCACCGTCGATGAAGACGCGTCGCACTTCTACCTCGGAGATGAGGGCCGAGATGACCAGGGCGTCGTGGTGTGGAGGACCACGCCCACAGCGTCCTCTGGGCCGAACGTGATCGGGGTGCTCGTCCAGGCGGGGAGCTCGGTCGGTGGGTACGCGCCGATGTGCTGAACCCGGCGGACGTATTCCTTGCGCTGGCGCTTCGACGGGAAGGTGCAGGCACTCCCGCCGGTAATCGTGTGGACGACGCGACGCGGCCCATGGCCGCCAGGCGGAGAGCCATGCCGCGGGAGGCGGGGGAGGAAGCTCAAGCGGGGCCTCACCCATGGTTCCTGGGCGTGCCGCTCGCCCTCCGCCCGAGGCGGGGGGACGTGCCTCGCGGGCTCGGGCGACGACCTCGCACTCGTCTGTGGAATGCGAGCAGAGCTGTGAAG